>JAGVVM010007251.1:0-10051 GCA_019149425.1 Psidium friedrichsthalianum
ACCGCAAGTTAACCGGTGTGGCTCAAAGAGTTGCGCAACAGTAACATCGCATCAATATGTAAGTAGTGTTCGTACGATTAAGGCCTGTGAGAATAACACTACAAATGGACACGCCTGGCTCGTTTGAATTTCTTTCATTACGACCTGCAAAACTCTTTCAATTCCTTTTTTCTTCTAAGCTTTCCTAACCAAGTAGAAGTGCCTTCTTTTAGGTTGTCTGACCAGTTATCCACACTTGAATAGTTTAATAACGTCCGAAGTCGTCGACAGAAAAAGGGCAATCTTTTCACTTTTAGTCGCAACAGTTCATACTATACAATGAAAATAAGAAAAAGAATAAATCAATGAAGGGAAGGAAAAAAGAAGAGATACTAGCTCGGTCTAGTACTGCTAATTTTGCCGATCACCTAGTTTTACAGGATATACACTTTGATGTTGCAGTGCTCCTTCACGTTCGAATCCACAGGAGAATGAAGCAATGAAACAGTAACTAAAGGGAACTTCACAATGCGTTGCCTGGATTATGGTGGAGTCGAGGCTTGATTTCAACCAGGTCTCAATCTTCCTTTCAGTTTGCCAAGCCAGGTGTGACAATCCTGCCTCCATGACCAGTAGGTCATTAGGCCGACGAATGGAATTAAGACAGACAAGAGTCCACCGCCTTCATGCAAAAGGAACCCCTGCATTTTGAGCGAGACTTAAGTTTATAGGTACCCGGGTGCGACAGATGGAAGAGATGCAAATGGAATGTGAATCCGGTCAATGTCGACGTGAAGGAGGCAGTGTAAGAAAGTACACAAAGTATTCTTCGTCATGGGAAATATAATTAGTACTAGTAAGTAACTCTTTATGCCCCTAGTGAACAAGAGAAACATTGCCGTCACAACTGCAACTAATCACCTGAGAATCACAGCAATAATTGAAAGACAATTCCATATGCAGGTGTAAATGCATTATGCACCCTATTGTGACGGGTGACTCAGAGAGAATTGCACCATAACCCCAAGCTGTGGTGGTGAGGGTCAACAGAAGTCCAACAAATAAACAACACGAACCGGCCCATCACCAATATGAGGAAATTTGTCAGGACATATTGTAGTTTCTATTATCAACAACTCTGTAGTGGTGCATTACAGTGGTTATCAACTCACATGGTAGATTGAGAACACAGATAGATGGCTCAAACTAAATGATCAGAATGAATCATACGTCACCACAAGGAAGCAACCAAATACAGATGGTAAGGAGGCCAAAAATATGCAAGATAAAGCAAGAGCCACATTCTGCTTAACCTGCCAATAGATACTGTAAGAATCCATGACAAATGTCCCAACAGGTACAAGGGACAAACATTCTTAGAAACGTAGACAAGAATAAATGATAATGCATCGAGGTACCAGGTGACGTTGTATGCCGTGACTTGGCATAGAGAATGGAACGCCTGATATGTTATCTCGCAGCAACAGCACGTCAGCAACAGCAACAGCAGTTGCACTAGCACGTTGATCAAGCACGATGCCCACAGTAGCAGCAGCAAGAGCAGGTGCATCATTAATACCCTCACACACCATAATAAGGCCTCCCTGTAAATAATTCCAAAATATTTTATCTAACAGTTAGAGGTGGGCAAACACATCATGAAGGAAGATCAAAACTTATCCCGGGAACAAATCAAGAGATGCAAAAGGATGGAGAAACTTAACCAGGTATTCCAATAAACACATTGAAAGCCTATCGTGCAATAGGAGTAAAACTGGTGGACCAACTCCATTTTGGAAAGCAAATACCTCGAGTCAAGCCATTAGAATGAGTAATAGGTTGAATGGAGAAAAAGCATAAAGAAGAAGAGGAACTTGCAACTAGTATTCGTTTTATAGTGGATACAGAAGAATAATCAAACAAGTATGTTGATTTTGGGTCAATATGCATCTGATGGTTTCCATGAGCTTAGCCAACAGTAGAGTGGAAGCAACCAACACAAGACATCATGTATCAAACTTTTTCAGTTTTGAAGTGTCAACAAAACACCAATGCACGACTGGTGGCACGTGGATAAAAGCGATGTGACATTTGCGGTACCCGCTGGTCTAGAGTTTGAATCCCCCCGTTGCAAATTTCGCAGGGAGCGCGCTCAACTGGTGTCTTACCTAGGCGCCGTGGTGGTGGGGTTCTGCGGCCGCCCTCGAGGACTAGTCGTGCTTCACCGCTAGTTTGAGTGTTAGCTCGCCGGTCGCGCAGAACCCTCAGTAATAAAAAAAAAAAAAACCAAGTGCATCCATTTTGGACCTGGATAGTTCATGTCTCTTAATAATCATTAAAAGCCAACTCATGGATCCCAAGGATGATATTGAACTGACCAAAGAAAATACGCTTAAAAATTCAGGGAAAAAAAGACATGCTAACAATGCCACGCAGTAGATGTTGCATGTTATATATTCCTGTTGAGTTTCATCTGTGCTAAAAAAAGACAATGAGATCAATCTTTAAAGAATCCCGGTGAATAAATGTAATAACTAGCAGATTGAGATGAAAAATATAAAAAAAGCAATTGCTACTCGTAGAAATAAACTATATATCCATAAGCACAAAACAAACTTTGCGTTTATGAGCACAAAACCATAGCATTCACCATCCATGAAGAGTGATTTTATCTCAGTTGGAAGGTCACCTGTATCTCTTGGATGCTTTTCACATAACTAAGCTTATCCTCAGGCTTCAGACCGCAATAAACTTCACCAATACCTACTGACTTTGCTACTCTCCATGCACTTGACTCATGGTCACCAGTCAACATTATTACACGCATATTGGCTTCATCCTTCAATGCCGCAACCACTTCTGCAACCCTTGCCGGAGGTCTATCCTCGAGATGAATAAGTGTTATCTGCATCACTTATCAGCAAGATCAGTATAGTACTTCAATTTTGCCAAAACCAGAGCTATCAAACACGTAGTTTCAATCCATAAGTATCTATACAAGCTACATTAGTCAGATTCAAAGAGTGGGAGGCAGGTGCCAACATGTATCTCAACATCTTACCCGTCCATTTCCAATTTAGGTATGTGTAGACCCACAAATGTACCCAACGTTTGCCGGAAACTTGGCTGAAAGTAAACACATTTTACTGCACAATGAGGACTACCAGCATCACTTGAGCATTACCTTTTTATTAACAGAAAGAGCAGCATGAACTAAATCCCTTCCATAGGAAGATGCACCAACAGCCTCCTTTATCTTCCTTGATTCATCTTCAGCTTTAAAAAAATGAAGTTATAAAGTCGATGGAACCAAGTGATGCCTTCAAACTTTTGGTACCTGCACTTCCTGCCTATAGCGAAACAAAGAGAAACACACTCTGATATCAGTGAAAAGCAACTTAAGGATAAAAACAACTCACTCTCAGTCTAGGGTTCACTGTATCAGCCATGTGATGACAAAGGCAGAAAACTGACACTAAACATATAAAGGCAAATGAATAGAATTTCCATTATGTTCAATGAGCAAAATGATCGTGTTGCAATGGAAGCAAATGGCAGTGTTATGTGACTCACGCCATTGTACATTGCTCAAGCAGGCATCTAGAACAATAAACTGCATCTCATTTGATTATGCTAGCAAAAATTTGAGATGAACAAAGTAGCTGAGAAAATATCCATTATGTAGTGTTCTTTAGGGCTGATAGCATTTGGAGAAAGCTCGTCTTCACAATAAATGTTCACCAGGTGCAAATCTCCAGATCAGTGTCCTGGATCACCATATTTTGCAGATGAAAACTTTCAGTTTGACTAAGCCAACCGAAATAGTTTGTCTCTCAAAAAACAAATGGCCAAAATGCTTGAATCAAGCACAATGTGAATGTTAAGAGCCCACACATAGCCCATCAACATATATAATAGGCAATAGTCACCAGAAAATAATTGATCAAGCTCAGAAGTGAGAACTAGAGAGAGAAACTCTTTCCTCCCCGTAAACTAACGGCCAAAACCTGAAAGGTTTGAGCTGACACAATCGTGCTTTTCCAAGTCTAGGTCTGAAATAATCTGTGGCTGTTGTCTGGCTTGTTAATGAATGCAAAGGAAGATGATTTAAAATTAAAACAAAGTGAGGATGGCCTGCTCAAATTTTCACCATTCCTTATGCTCTTTTCCCAACACGATTGATAAAAATGAGCACAAAGATTGAAAAAAGATTTCCACGGTTAACTTTGCTTGGACTTTCCGTCGGACTAGACCTATTAAAGAAAACCTCAGAATGGTAAATAAACACAAGATTCAAGCTTTGTGATGTTCTTCTACAATCAAAATGAAACAATTGTAAGTAAGTTAGACAAAAAATCGAAAAAAAAAAAAAAAAAATAAAAAATTGACAACTTGAAAGCTCTGAACCTCACAAGATCAAGCATCTGATCCAACTGGAGCATAACTTTCTTAAGATTGGAAGTTTCTCCGTTAAATGATCTATGGCCGTCAACTTATACTCCAAACTTTGTGAAGTTCTTTTAGGATCAAATGAACACAGTTATAAGCAAGTTAGACAGTTAGAAAGCCCTACACCTCATAAAGTCAAGCAATTGACCCAATTATAGCTAAACTTTCTTGGATTCAAAGTTCGTTCTCTAGTATGAAATATGACCCTCAACTTGTGCTCGTGAAATTCTTTTGGGATAAGGGGACAAACATACTGAAGCTTTGAACTGTAGAAGGAATAGATTTCTGTGGAAGCAGAGAACTATGCCAACGGGCATTATGGAAGTATTTTAGAGCAAGGTCATGTAACCCACCAGTGAGGTTTAATAAGTTAAGTTCTTTGCAGATGGACTACAGCATAATTGCTGGTTACTTAGACTAAAAATAGCATGGCTGATGCATCAGCTGGCACCAGTTGTCATGTTAAACAGTAAATAGATACTTAGGCAGCAGCTTGCAGAGTGGTCTAATCAGTGGTTTGCATCTTGGCATTGATTTTTAGAGATAACACTTTCTAACCATAACACTACGGCTTCCTCATCAGGGGTTCTTCAAGCTATTACAAAACCAGATGGTTAGCTCCTAAGTCTCTCAAAAATGTTAACTTTTGTTGCTTCCTGTTATCATTCATTAATTTCCTCATAACCTAACTGCTTTTGTAATTTCTAACCTGTCAAGCCCTCATGAAGCTGTTGGTTCAGTGCCACTTCAAGCTGTGGGAGAGCCACTCAGAAATACTTAAGTAGTGGCAGCTCTCACTGTCTGAACTAATTGACAAGTAGTATCAAAATTGCAGGAAAGCCTCATAGGACATTTATAGGATGAAACCACTTACATTAGTACTAGGAGGTACATCAACTGATTTCACCAAATACAATCATTTAGATTCATTTGATGCAACTGCTCCTTGACCCAGGAGCATTTTGTGCATCACAATGAGATGTGTTTGAAACTCAAATATTGAAGTAGATGCCTACATAGTTGGTACTTATCCTTGAGAGTCCATGAGTGTACTAGGAGATGGATATGCAGAACGAATCAATTCTCAGGATAAGGAAATCTTGAACCAAACTATTTGTACTGACTTCAACAAAGGAAACCAAATTCTGCAGTCCAATCTCCATATATGA
Source organism: Psidium friedrichsthalianum (assembly GCA_019149425.1). Taxonomy (NCBI): domain Eukaryota; kingdom Viridiplantae; phylum Streptophyta; class Magnoliopsida; order Myrtales; family Myrtaceae; genus Psidium; species Psidium friedrichsthalianum. Next base: position 5,598 of record JAGVVM010007251.1, read on the forward strand.
AGTGGATTGTCCTACAGCCATCCAAATAGCATACGGCTATTTTATCTCATAGACTGCGCAGCATAATAACATGGCGTTGACAACTTAAAACTTCTTATTCGACAGTTGGCCCATTAGAATTGATGCACCCTAGCAGCTGCAGAGAAGCTGAGGTCTTCTGGGATTAATTAATCCTACAGAGGTTTGACCTCTCAAGCTTCTGTCCGTCAGTTATATACTATAATCTTATCCTTGACAACAAATTACTGTCACACCAGCAGGAAGTAGGACTGCAGTGATTGAAGAACTCATAGCCAAGGCATCCTCTTGAATACACCACAGAATACAACCAAGTAAATACTCAATCCATATGGCTGCCAATATTAAAGCTTCTAACAGATCTAAGGAGAGATAGAATGAGACTGCACAAAATAATAATGAAACTATGAAGCAAAAATTTCCCATAAAAAAATTTGGGTCTGTGGAATTATACCTCAGTATTGTTCAGAGTGGCAATAAGGCCTCTACCAGGAAAATACTCAAATCTCTCTACAGAAATGGAAGGAAGGTCCTTCCCCACACAATGATCTACGACAGCTCTGCAACAAACAAGAAAGGTGAGTTCTTTCTAAGTAGTGCAAAAATGTTCAAGAGACAATAAGCACAACACATCATTCAAATACAAGGAATTTCATATTTCAGACCAATAGAAACACTGTATAGCCGTATAGAACACTAAATAGAGCACTTTTTCTCTTGAACAAGGATGTGTAGTCATCTCAACAGCCTACTTGGAGGCTTTAACAATGAAAGCTGTTTATTGAATGTCAATAAACTTATTACAAATATTTTATAACGAAGTATAGTAATAGCAGATACATTCACTCCCATGCACAATAAGCAATTTTTCACGGACACACAAGTTCAGGAAAACTATTCCGAGAGAAAAGGAACTCCAACGTCATAGAGTTTACAGCAGCATAGAGAAAAAGATAATCGGGGTTCTGCTCAGCATCAGGAGTGGACCATGGCCGTATTAATCACGTCGCTGGTGTTTAATATATCGCTATGCAAAAATCTTTTTTTTTTTGGTCATCTCTCATAATAATGCAGCAATCTTATTGGGAACTGGTATGCATGTCCGGTACACCAAATGGATCTTTTCACTGTAGCACATTTACAATATCAGAAAATTATGATATAGCACATAAAAGTATTGGTAGATTTACAGACGTTCTCCTGTTACAGCTGACTAGAAATAAAGTAGGCGATGCTCATATGTGTTCATGATGGACATTATTCACCAAAGATGGACTTTTAGTCAGACCTCGACTATTAAACTAGATAATGAAGTATATATCTTCTACACTCCTTTATTGATCTGGATTGTCCATCCTAGTAGCACTCAATTACCACGACTGCTATATATAAATACCATGATGAGAAACATGTAAGGGAATACTCTAGAAATTGTTTTCTTATAATGAATGAGGACGCTGAGAAATTTTTTAGCAATAAAATGATGGCTGTTGATCCATCCTCACACTTTAACATATACAAATGTCGAGATGAAGTAGAGCCAATGTGACTATGGGTAAGAAAAATGATAAAAGTCAGTAAAACTGCCTCATGTTTACCTAACTAGTATCCTAACATCCTGTCTGTAAGATATCCTCTTATGGTTTTGACTTTTTCAAACTCTGCAATGAAGGAGTTGCCTCAATCTGCTGAATCCACTCCTAAACCCTTACAAGAATCTCGCTCTTTCGACCCAATTGGTACCTTTTTTATTGGACGAAGACCCAATTGGTACTTCAGAGCTTGTAAATCTAGGGGTGAAATGCAAAGAGACTTATGACCTTCCTCATATGTTAAAATATCCGCAATACACTAGTTCTAAACCGCTCCTACAGATTACAACCATATCCACCAATCTGTAAGATCCAGCAATGAACCCCCCATAAATGTTAACAAACGAACTATTCGTAGCCTGCAACCTTGATGATTCATATCCTTATGCCTAATCAATTCGAACTTGGGCTTTTCATATACGATCAACTAACTGTTAAAAACCTTGCTATCCAAATTATGCTCTTTTAAGATCTTGCTGACCTCTGTCATATATCTTAGCATTATCACATTAAGGAACAACAACTACAAATGCTATTTCACAGTAAGTTTCTGACAAAGAATTTTGTAAGGAAAGAATGTCAACGTTCAACAAACCTGCTCCAAATAGCCAGAAGTCTGGCAAAACATGAAAATCAAGCAAAGTACCTTCCAATAGGATGCGTAGTACCCTTCTCCATTGCAGCTGCTACAGCAAGAGCTTCTTCTTCACAGCTTGGATTGCAACAAGAAGCAATTTTTGATTCATCTGCTCTTTTTTCGTGACCATAGATTGGTTCTACTGCTTTGAACATTAGCCCGCCAGTGGTCAATGTCCCAGTTTTATCAAATGCTACAGTGTGGCAAGAAGCTAGAGCATCCAAGACGTGCCCACCTTTCAGCAATATCCCCTAGTAAAATCGATATGGTATTAGACATTATCATAATCACGAGCAACTTATGTACTTCTCCCACTTATACAGGTGACAAGAGAAGTTGGCGTTATAAAAATAGACTCTTAAAGAGGTAAAGGCACAGAACTGTATATAAAACTGTATTGTTTAATGCAAACATGTGCAAAGCATCTCATGAAGGGGTATATAAACCTATATTGAAGATCTGTTGACCTTTGCACCTAACTTAAGATATTTTGCCAAAAGATAGTGACTTCACTCATAATGAAAATACCATATTCAAATATGCCAAGCATAAGGTCATGATGGTCATCAACTGAATTTCTAAATGTCCAGAATTTACCAGTAATGTGCTAAACAGAAATGAAGAGACAACATTTAATCAGAAAAGAAAATTATGCTATTGCAGTTAGTTGACAAGTACCTTTCTTGCACAGGAACTAATTGCAGTAGCATAGGCCAACGGAGCTACGGCTAAGGCACAGGGCGATGCAGCTACCATAAGGCCCAATGCTCTATATATTGACCCTCGGCAATCTGAATGATCATGAAATTGGAGGCTAGAATTAAAAGTGCAATTGTAACATTGCTATAAGAGAAAGAGGTTATCTGAGAACGTCTCAAAAGTCATGTCCCAAGAGTAAGGCCTCTCTAATTCCACCAATCATCGATTATAGCCAATTAATACTCATAAAAATTGTGATGATCTCCTCAATTTAGTCAGAACATTCCAAGTTTCTATAGAGATATTTTCTCATGCTTGGATGTACTTAGTGTGGTGTTCATGCTCAGGCTAATTAAGGTGGAATAAGTTTTGACTAAATCAAGCGATTAGATACATTCTTCAACGATGAACACTCATTAGCTCAAATTGATCATTACCAGGTTGGTAAGGTCTAATTTCAGGTGTGTGCATCCTTACTCAGTGCTCCACATGCAATTATAGAATGAGAAGCCAAGAGAGAATAATTGTTCCTATTGAGTGACCTAAGTGGCACTCAGCGTCAGGAGATATGCTCGCACACGCGTGCTCTGGTGTGTGTGTGTGTGAGAGAGAGTGAGAGAGAGAGAGAGAACGCGAGAGTATCTGCCTTCTTTGGTAGTTAAGACGCAAATGTTAACTATCAAGAATGGCAAAACTCCTATATATAGCTTGTCCACTGAATATGCTGTATAAAGCACGGTAATGCAACAGCAGCATCTCCCTCCCTAAAGCTAATATTTTGCACATTCTGGTTTTGATATTTTACTCTTCCAGCATGATAATTTGCTATTCACAGAGAACGCATGCTTTCTGTGTAAACTATCAAGCATGTACAGGAGAATTCCAGAACCAGAAAATCCATGCACAATAGTTTGTCAGCCTATATAGTCAGAATCTCTCCAGAATACTCGTTAATTGCTAAAAGGAGGAGCCAAACAATGGTCAGGCTGTATGGAGGTTTCCTACACTTGTTCAGTTAAAACCACACTTCCTCTCTTATAAACAACCAGAATGAAAACAATGACCATTTACCCAATAAAGCTGGTTACTTTACAAGCATAAAAAGACTTTGATGGAGACTATTCACACAAGTACTTCTGCACTGACATCATACCTGAGGTGCTAAAGAATGGCCATTTGAACAAAAGTGGGCCAACGATGGCAACTGCAACAGATAGAACTACAACCACCTTGCTGTAATGCTCACCAAATTCATCAAGCCATCTTTGAAGCTTGGGCTTATTGAGCTGTGCTTCTTCTGTCAACTGTACGATTTTGCTCAAGCGTTGACTCTTCCAGGTCTTGTTACCTAATGAAAAATGAAAATACATTGTTGACAAAAGAGCATACACAAAACATGCTGAGCACTTATAGGCAGCATAATGGTAGGTACATTCGTTTGTAAAAGTACGAGGGAGTACTCAAAGGCATCAGTACCACTCCGCGATATATGGTACACACACCAATTA
>JAGVVM010007252.1:0-19961 GCA_019149425.1 Psidium friedrichsthalianum
AAATGTAAAATTTGCAGGGTGCATTCATTTGATCTAAAACTCTTCAATTTCACCAATGCAATTTCAAAACATTTTGACGGTTTTTTTAATGTGGTCATTCTGGCTAATTTAGTTTGAAGCCCTTAACGTGGCGGTCTATTCATTTTGTTTCCACTCGCACATCTTTTGAGGCATCTAGCAAGGTTGCTATAATTTTCAAGCTATAGTGTGCGTCTCTTGTACAAGGGCTTTTTCCGTGGAGAATTGTTCAACAAAATCTAAAAATTGTTGTGTGCATTAATTCGATTCGAAACTCTTCAATGTGACCAATGTAATGCAAAACATTTTGAAAATTTTTTTAATGTGGTTATTCCGATCGATTTAGGCTGAAAATCCCTAATGTGGCGGTCTAGTCATTTTGCTTCCACGTGCACATCATTTGAGGCATCTAACAAGGTTGCTGTAATTTTCAGGCTATAGTGCAAGTCTCTTGCACAAGAGCTTTTTTTGGTGGGAGAATTATCCAACAAAATCTAAAATTTGTACGTTCGTTAATTTGATTTGAAACTCTTTAATTTAACCAATGTAATTCAAAATATTTTGACGATTTTTTTAATATTGTCATTTTGATCAATTTAGGCCGAAAAATCCCTAAGGTAGCGGTCTAGTCATCGTCGGCTATCTTACATGAAATGGCAAGTGGTTTTGCTGTCTCCAATGGGCTCAAGATGATGTAGTTTTTTGGCGATGGTTGTCAACCTGAGATCAAGGAAGATGAAGAGAAAAAAATTGAAAAAAATTAAATGAATTTCTCAAATGATATTGTTTTGAGCTCGTTGGACCTGTCCAAACATCAGTTGTGCCAATGTCAGTGATTTGTTTTTTTTTTTTTATCTAAATTGATTGAATGAACTACATTGAAAAATCATGAAAATGTCTAAAACTACGGCAACAAATAACAAGCTACCGTACTTAATGCATCCAACATACAAGGACATTTTCCTCGAGGAAAATTCAAGATTAATTCCAAGTTTGACTTAATGCAAAAGTGGGCTACCCACTCATGGATGACCTTAAAGGGAAATTTCGACGTACGTCGGAAAGAGGGCAAATGTACATAGGGTATGCGTGAGTGGGCAACCAGAATGTTCAAGGTTTACTAAATTATTACATACATACTCCTACTTTTTCAGAATCTGACTATAAACTAACTAAAATGCATTAGCGTTTGAAAGCTTGGGGAACAAAACTACTCACTTCTTGTCCTGAGTTGAAAATGGATGTTTGAGGTCCATTTGTTTTGTAAAGGAGAAATTAGCATACTTCAAACTTCCTTGTATGCCCAAATTTCGAAACCTGTAATTTACATCTTCAGAAAAGAACCCCAAGAATCAAAAAGAAGAAGAAAACACCAAACTACTCTCAACCACTATCAAATTCCAAACCTCTTTCTCCTCTCTCTCCCCAATTACTACCAGTGTAGCCTCCAACTAACGCCGCCATCTCTGACGACGACACAATGGCCCAATGCCGCAACGGTGCTCTCGGCCTATCGAGCTGCTTCGTAGGGAAGACGAAGAGATAGAGGGATGTAGAGACACAGATTCATGACATAGACAAACTACGGAAAGGCGGAGAGATGTGAACATCATGGATGACAAGGTGGCGACTCGGCCTCGGGCGGCGATGGCAGCGAGGCTGCATTGGCACAGGTCGAGATAGGGAGGAGAGGAGAGTGAGCTACGGGTTGGAATAATGTAGAAATGGAAAAAATTCGCTGGAAGAAAAATGTATGTGTTGCTAATAAGACTATCATAATCACTCATGTAGCTGCAGTTTGTGGCAGAATCACACAAGTGAGAATGGATATTGTGGAGTTCGAAAATTAGAGATGGCAATTGGTAAAGGTGTAACATTTGAGATGAACTTTTGTTTTGACAAGAGCTCGGATATCTCTTCATAGGTCTAGGAGGTTGGATAATTTTTCATCACATGGCAAATCGTATAGCGTGTTAACAAAGAAAAGCACCCGAGGAGAAGCGCTTCATTCTTCTTCAGACCGCAAACAGCGGGCGCGGCGTTGAGGGCCGTCGGCAACCGCGGCGACAGGGTATGGATGGCGAATGCCGAATTGCCGGACAACAAATTGTCTCATATTTCTTTGTCTCGTCGTATTCTAATGTGTCCCGATTCATGTCGTGCCGACAAAGCGCAGCCTCGGCGGGCGAAAGCAAAAGCAGAAGGGCCGTGCTCGAGCCCAAGAGAGAGAGAGCCCATGGACAATCCCAGACGAGGGCTTTTCGTCGCTGCTCGAGGAAACGGACAACGCACGCTGCTTCGCTCCCAATCTTTGAAATTTTTGAAGTTGAAAAGGGGGCAAAGCAAATCCAATGGCTTGGCTTCCACTGACTTCCCTCCATTTCCTTCTCCCTCACCCACTGCTCTGACTGCAGGGTCGCGTCCTCTCTTTCGCATCCGCCGTCCTTGGATCGCTTTTGGTTTCTACACAACAAGGTCTCCCTCTCTATCTCTCGGTCTTAGGGTTTACATTTCCCCGTTGTTTGGCGGTTATCGTGGCTGTTCTTGTCTGTTCGGTCGGTAGTTTGCAATTGGGTCGTTTTAGGGACTGATTGCTAGTGGAACGAGCAAATAAATCTTGCTTTTTTCAAGTAGAGTTTTCGTCGTGGCGTGATTATGGGGGTGCCATTGCTGTTTTAATTGATGTGTTCACGGTACTAGTGCGAAGTTCTCGTGGCATTTGGTTGAAGGGTTTGTGGGTGTTCTAGAGGGTACTCGGTCTCTGTTCTCGGTCGTTCGTACCGGCCAATTAGGCGACTTTTCCTTCTTTTTGTTCTCCATGACGAGTGTTCAGTCTTCTATTGTAAGCGTTTGTCTTCGATTTCAGAACTACTCATTGCATTTGTACAGTCTATTTCATTAAAGAAATCGGAACATACAGTTATTCAAGATTAGGAACATTTCCACGCGAAATGAATGGCAGGGGTTGTTCACTACTGGATTATATTTGGCTTGGGGTAGAGTAATTTTGCTTTCCAAATATTCCAAATTGATGTGTATGCAGAGTAAATCATTTTTTTTTATTCAATGGCCTTTAGGAATTCGTAAGATCTAATGAGTTACTTGATCCTGTTCTTGGCCAAATTGGTCTTTGGAGAAGAGTCCCCATCCATGTAGCTAGAGAGATTGTATTGGAAATAATTTGATATGTTGCTCTTGATATCTGGTCACATAGGCATTTGGTTTTTGACTAATTATTAGTTGGATTATGATCTGCAGCATCTTAGAGAGCCAGGATATGCTATTCTCATTTGGTTAGGTGGCTCTTTGAGGATTTCTAAAGATAACCACACATGGGCATCTAAGAAGATTACATTTGCGTACACTGCAAAAGTCAAATATTTCTTCACTAATATGCACTAATAGTTTTGCTGAATGGTATTAGAGATTGTCAATTGAGTCGAATTGCCTGTGTTTGATTTGCTAAGAATGATAGAATCATGACATCTACAGTCATTTCATTCTTTGACTCCTGTAAATATGGTCAAGCAGATCAGATTCATCTTCCACGGCATCTGACTTCAAAAGCTTAGATTTGCATGATTGTAGTATTGTTGTGACTCACTTTGCAGGTTTCCTTAGGATGGATTTGACCACACACACTTTCCAGCGTCGGCCACTCTCAATAAAACTCTGGCCGCCTAGCCAAAGTACCAGGATTATGCTTGTGGAGCGAATGACAAAAAATCTAACAACTCCATCTGTATTGTCTAGAAAGTATGGCCTTCTGAGTAAGGAAGAGGCCGAGGAGGATTCCAAGCGCATTGAAGAGAGTGCATTTGCTATTGCCAATCAGCACTATGAGAAGGAGCCAGATGGTGATGGGAGTTCTGCAGTACAAGTTTATGCTACGCAATCAAGTAAACTTATGCTGGAAGTCATTAAAAGAGGCCCTAGGACTAAGGTGGATGGTGGGGCCGCTTTACCAGAAAAAGCTATTGCTGCAAGTGAAAATGTCTTTGACATCTCTGGAGGTCGACGGGCCTTTATTGAGGCTGAAGAAGCTGAGGAGCTTCTTAAGCCATTGAAGGCACCAGGGAACTCCTACAAGAAAATATGTTTTAGCAACAGAAGCTTTGGCTTAGATGCTGCCCGAGTTGCTGAGCCTTTTTTAGTATCTGTCAAGGATAAATTGACAGAAGTCGATCTGTCAGATTTTGTTGCAGGAAGACCAGAAGCAGAAGCTCTTGAAGTGATGAATATTTTTTCTTCAGCCCTTGAAGGTTGCAATTTGAGGTGTCTGGACCTATCCAACAATGCATTGGGAGAAAAGGGTGTCAGGGCATTTGGGGCACTTTTAAAATCTCAAAATAATCTCGAGGAACTTTATTTGATGAATGACGGTATCTCTGAGGAAGCTGCTCTGGCAGTTTGTGAGTTACTTCCTTCTACTGAGAAGCTTAGAATCCTTCACTTCCATAATAACATGACTGGAGATGAGGGAGCGCTTGCCATTTCTGAGATTGTGAAGCATTCTCCTGCGTTGGAGGACTTTCGATGTTCTTCTACGAGGGTAGGCTCAGATGGTGGAGTTTCTCTGTGTGAGGCACTTAGCACGTGTTTCCGGATCAAGAAGCTTGATCTTCGGGATAACATGTTTGGTGTTGAAGCTGGAGTTGCATTGAGGAAGGCTATCCCTTCATTTGCTGACCTAACTGAGGTATATTTTAGTTATCTAAACTTGGAGGATGAGGGCACAGAAGCTCTTGCCCATGCTCTTAAGGAATCTGCACCTTCCCTTGAAGTTTTGGAAATGGCTGGGAATGACATTACTGCAAAAGCTGGTGCTGCTTTAGCAGCCTGCATTGCAGCGAAGCAGTTTTTGACCAAGTTAAATCTGTCTGAGAATGAATTGAAGGATGAAGGTGCCATATTGATCGGTAGGGTTTTGGAAGAGGGCCATGGACAGTTGGTTGAAGTTGATATGAGCACAAACTCGATTAGAAGGGTCGGGGCAAGAGTCCTAGCCCAGGCTGTTGTGCAAAAACCTGGATTTAAAATGCTGAATATAAATGCTAATTTCATTTCTGAGGAAGGGCTTGATGAGGTAAAGGATATATTTAAAAGTTCTCCTTATATGCTTGGTCCACTTGATGAGAATGACCCCGAAGGCGAAGATCTTGATGAGGAGGCTGATGAGGAAGGCGCTGGTAATGAGGATGAATTGGAAGCCAAGCTCAAGGACCTAGAAATAAAGCATGAGGAATAGTTCTGTTGATTCTCTGATTGTTCCAGTGAGAGAGTTCCTAGTAATATTTAAACTGGTTCAGTTCTATTTGCAATGTTTAGTTGCTTGATTGTAGGTTAGTTAGGCGATGCTCTTGTCGAATCTGTCATTTCATTCTAAGTAAAGAAACATGTAAGATGATGATTTTTCTTGCTGCCAAGATTTGCAGATCATCATAGCGAAGTTGCATCTGAAGGGTGAAAATGGTCGACGCTAGGAAGTCTTGTATGTCCTCGTGCATTTTCTCTTTGGTGAAAATGGTCGACACTAAGAAAAGATAGTGGTTACTGGCACTGTGGCAGCCTAAATTGACTGTATAGTTTCATGTTAGAATTCTAGGAAGTTGTTTTGGATGGGATAATATTTGCGTAAGTACTAGCAGTCTTATTGCCTTCGAGAGTGTACATGCGGGAACCCTAGGCAAGAAATAAGTGTGAACCATCAAGTGTCTACATGTTGTATTAGCTCTCACATGGAGTCTTGCTTTATTTAAGCAGTTGGCGTCCGACCTTAATAAGTGTCATACGTCTTCAATAAGCCAATACCAGAAATTACAAGGAGGGGTCGAAGCTGAAAATTTCGGACACATGCTTTTTACACAGCTACTGGAACTTTAATAGACTCGAGTATCTTATCATCTATTGGAAATTCCATTGGCTTCTTATCTCTCCCGATCTTCACGTACTCCTCAAACCGTTCCTTCAAATCTTCAGGAAGGTTTGTGGTACCGTTCCACCCCAAAATCTCTTTCGCTGCTCTTGGTTCTGCATAGAAGTGCTGCACAAGCACAGAGTCAATGTCGGATAATTCCACAATCAAGGACACAAACAGGCTACGGTTCGGCACTAATGAAGTTGTCGGGCTGTAAATGACTTCATGTGAAGTATATCTGTCACTGGACAAGGTTTCTCTCCGTAAATGCTTTAGTACTGTGAATCAGTCGCACACATTTCCTATCATCGCATAGAGGTGGCTACTCAGATAATTGTAACATACCATGTTACGGAACGGGAAGGCTTTCTTGGCATCCACTCCAACTGTCTTGGGATCGTAGTGCACGATAGTGACTTCTCGGCCAGCAGCCTTAGCACATAGCCTTACCATTCCGTCCAATGTCACGGCTCGGTCGCTGACACAGTTGAAGATGTTTCCAGATGCAGCGGTTGGGTTCTCAACGGCTTGAGTGAGCATAGATGACAGGTCCCTAACATGGGAGATGTTAGTCAGCTGCATCCCTGAACCGGGGATTGGTACAGGCCTGCCTCGGACGATTCCTGTTTTACCACCATGGAAGTTAGACTGTTGTGATAGAATTTGACTTGCTGCAATGCAGAATGGCCACTCACTAAATGCAAAGTCCACAGAGAACAAAAAAAGGTGGTTACTTTCGTCGGTGTTGTCTCCGATTTCATCTGCACATGTTTGATACCTACGAGTACAGCTAGCATTTGGAACAGGATTGGTCTTAACAATATTTAGCCAGTCTCGATGATGTTTAGCCGTGAAAACAGTCTAACCAAAATAGGTCCTGGACAAACGAGAGAATAGATAATAGGATGAACTGCAAAGTGACAGGAATCTTAACTCTTTTGCTGTCAAAATCTAAATTTCCATCTCCTAAAAGAGCTGATTTGTAAGTCTAGCTGTGGTCTTTTTGAAGACCCAGGCACGTTCATATTTGTCAAACATCAGAGAGAAATTTTTTAAGCTTCATCTAGATTATAGATATTTCACAAAGTTATCTGCATGAACCATGCAATGGTAACTATGGCGGGGATGGTCAGTAAAATTGTCTGCATAATTCTGCTGGATGCTTCATACATGGTTACAACTCCTTTTTAGGACAAATTCAACAGAAATGTCGTCGTTTATAGATTCCTGAGCAAAGACTTGAGATCAATACTTACGATCAAAGAACCACTCCTCGCAATCTTTGTTGTTGCCAGATCCAATCATGTACTGTGGACGGAATGATGCCCAGTTGTCGAAAATCTCCGAAATGTACTTCTCTACTCCGACATGACCGGCATCGGCTTTCACAACATCCTGTAATTGGTCCAATTTGAACCAGTTCAGTGGGATATCCCATGTTTCATATGTGAATCTATGTCCTCATCCCCAGTTTAATCATACCCCTTCAACGTGAGGCGGTTCATCAGTCGGCTTATAGATTCCGGCGCTGCTGACGAAGAGGAATTGCTTCACTCCGGTGCTCTTTGCCCAGTCTGCTACTGGCCTGGATTGTGCACGCGAGAAGAGCTCTTTATAAAATACCGTTTTGGGTCCTACAGAGCATGCAGGAGCGTCTGCCTATCTCGAAATTTGTATCTCTCTTGGACTTCTTTTTTCAAATGCTTGCAGAGCAATGCGGTAAACCGAAATACCAGCATTCAAAGCATCGAACTTCATCAACGATATTGTGATAAGTAAGAGGGAAAATGAAGCATGACAAGCGTGTACGAGCAAATTCCTTAGTATCGGGCCGTCCCCGATCATCCAGTTTCACTTATTTGATCAATGTTCGAGATTAGTCGGTAGCCGAACATCGAGCCAGTCGATGACGTGGTGTGTGCGATGCTAATTCAATGTCAGAGAAAACTATAAAACTCATAGATATAAAAAGGAGAACGATCAGAGGGTAATAACCATAACAAGAACAAACCTGACAGCATCCAAGTCCTTGCCATTGTTGTCAAGAACTACATCAAATGCTTCTCCTCCCACGACTTTCCCCACGTCCCCTGGGTCTCCCCACACCGTTTTTCCCCCTCCACTCACAATTTCCTGCATTTGAACATTTAAGTAAATGAATCCAGTAAAAGATATCGAAAAGATCATAACTCGTTGAAGTCCAAAAAAGCATAGAAACTGAAAGCACAACAGACTTCGACACGAGATTGTGCAAGAACAATGCAGTGCAATGGTACTGATAATACTAAAGTTTTTTTTTTGGTCGGAACTGATAATACTAAAGTGACGCGATAGCGAGTGGGCATTTTATCGGGCGACTCGTGCTCGAGCGTTCATGGCAAAGTGTCGGGGTTTGTGAAAATTCAACCGGACCGAGAATCGGGTGAAAGGGGGCTTCTTCATCTTGTCAGAGCCCTCCTCGCCGACGGTGAGGACGGTGACAGAGTGGCCGGAGGTGAGGAGCTCCTTGGCTAAATAGAAGCCGATGACGGCGTGGCCGCCGCTGTTGGCGTTGACGATGAGCACCTTCTTCTTCCCGGCGGCGGCGGCGGCATTCACGGTGAAGGAGGAGGAGGCAGAGTGAGGAGTGGAGTGAGGCTTGACGAGGAAAGAAGGAGAGGAGGAGATGGAGAGAGAGAAGGAGAGAGAAGGAGAGGATTGACGGAGAGAGAGGAAGAAAGAGAGGCGCGGAGGATGAGGAGAGAAGGAGAGAGAAGGGGGAGAGAAGAGGAGGGAGGAGGATGAGGAAGCGAGAGCAGCCATTGATCCTTCTGCTTCTGCTCCGGGGAATGAGAACCAGCAGTTCATGTTTGTTCTGGATAGGAAGGATCGGTTGGCGAACCGGACCGGAGCCTTAACTGACTGCCTGTCCGGTTCAGTTAATACAGTTTGTCCTTAGGAAGCATGGACACTTTTTGGAGGCCTTCCTACCACGTTGTGTTCGACAGTTTTCGATACTTTGACACTTTTCGACACTCTTCAACATGCGATCGTCACATGGTCAGTGCTTTAGATATGCTAGCGACATGCGAGTTCAACATTACAACACGCACATGGTCAATTTTAACTATTTTTAATAAATTAGGGATCAAAATGTAATTGATCAAAAATATATATGCTTAAGCTATATATCAAGCCACATAAAAATTAATATACCCAACTAGCCAAAAAAGAAAACCTAATCTTGACTGATATTTTTAATATAAATAATAATTATCATGTATATATTTACAAAGTGTCAAAATTCTCTAGTTTTTGAGAAATGATGTATTGTGTCGTGTTGCGTATTGCCTGTCCGTGTCGATGCTACTTAGGTTTGTCGCCCCATCTTTTTCCTTTTTTGCCTTTTTTTTTTGTGTGTTTTGAAGCCAACTTAGAAATGTGTAAGTTAGCTTAGCTTCATGCTCCTTTTGTTTTGCCAAAAATGCGATATCTTTGGAAACTATTTTTCTGAAAGTTATTTTTCAGAAAAATGATAATATTTTTCGATATTTGGTTAAAGTATGAAAAAGACCCGGAAAATATTTTTTATCATTTATCATAGTAACTTAGACTTGATTTTCTTCCGTGGACTCCTTTTAATAATTTTTTACTTGTTTGTTTTACTTTCAATTTTTTATTTTATTTTCTTTAAGAAAATTCAAAAGTTTTAATTATTTATCTTTTTATTTTTTTCTTTGATTTTTTTCTTTTTGGTTTTGGTCGGTTGCCAACCACGGGAACGGCCACAGGTGAGCTTGAGGCTCTAGCTCGTCGGCCCGTGTCATGGCCAATCGCTAAGCGACCGGCCATTGCCGAGGTTCGTAGTTGGCGGAGGAAGGAGCAGTGAATTGAGGAAGGAGGAAGAAGGAGAAAAAAAAGAAAAGAAAAATAAAAAAAAAAAAAGAGAAAAAAGATTAAACAATAAAATTTTTGAGTTTTTTAAAAAAGAAAGTGAAAAGATAATTATAAAGAAAGAAAGTATAAAAGAGAGTAGGAAGGAAATATGAGGAAAATAATTTTCTCCACTTTTTGAAGGGATATTTTTTTTTCATGGGTGTAAAATATTTTCTTAGATTAGCTTATTTTTCGCAGAATCAAACGCCTAAAAATCCAAAAAAAGTTTTCCTGAAAGTTATTTTTCGTGAAACAAACGGAGCAAATTACTAATATATAAGCATGTGTATTTATATATGTGTGTGTGTGTGTGTGTGTGTGTGTATTTGAGGTGTTCGATGTCTGCTAGTATAAGTTAATCCTACGCCAAATGTGAGGATCTTCACATTTCACACAATCGCCCGTTTGGTGGCTACTATTTATAGGCCATTAAAAAAAAGAGTTGGTACAATTATTCGAACCTGCGATAATTGAATAGTCTTGTACTTTAAGCAATTTTAAGAAAAAATGTGGTTAAAAAAAAGTTCACGATGCAAATAAAATGAATTTTCCCGTTTAAAAAAGATAGGAAGAGAAGGAAAAATGAGAAAAGGAAAATGAAACTACGAAAGAAAGAGAGGCTCGCGAGGCTCATTTCAAAATCCTTGCCTTGTGTTGACAACTTTGACTAGTTGTTGTGGCTGAGCTTACATTGAATATTGCGAGGCCCCCTTGAGCAATTTTAGAGAAGTTGGAGGACAAAATGCAAAGTGAACCCCAACTGTCCTAAGAAAAACTTCACACTTTAGTTACGAGACCGAGTCCAGATCGAGTTAAGTTCGGGTCAAACTAAGTTTTATATACAAGGATGTTTTATAAAGGAAAAAGCTAGGTGTATTAAAATTTCTTTACAAAATTGATTTATCATATCATAGTTTATTATTGATTCTTGAATATATTCCTCTTAATTTAAAAGATCGCTCGCAGTCCGACACATCACTTAGTAAATCAATTATGTCCGTAGTTTTAGAAAGTCTTGCATTACTCCTTCCTTGGTCCGTCGGTTCAAGTTAGTAGAATCGTAGATTGAGTGGGGTGGGTTGACAAATTTATGTAAATGTGTATTGTTGACAAAAATGTGAACATTTTGTGAGAGTAAATGAAGGGAAAATGTGGCATTTTTGAATATTTTACCCCTCATTCTTTTCTTTCCTTCCCTACCCTATCCAAAGGTTTTTCAGAATTTGAATTGCCCTTTCGAATCATAAATTACTCTGATATAAACAAAATTCAATGGGATCAGTCAATACCCATGTTAGATGTTTTTGCGCTCAATATCTATTATTAGATTATGAGGAAAAATAAAGAAAATGATTTACTCTCCGACAATCACCCGGCAAAAAACTCCGATTCTCTAACAAAAAAAAATGTGCACTTGAAATTTATGAAAAAAATTGCAATTACGCCACTATAAGTATTCGAGCAAGTTTGTCGGTCTAATGCTATCCGAGTCTATTATCCCAACTCCAAAACATAAAAAAAAAAAATGATGCGTCAAAAATGGAAAAAGAAAGAAAAAAGATTAAAATCGACCAAAAAATTTTACCCCTCATTCTTTTCTTTCCTTCCCTACCCTATCCAAAGGTTTTTCAGAATTTGAATTGCCCTTTCGAATCATAAATTACTCTGATATAAACAAAATTCAATGGGATCAGTCAATACCCATGTTAGATGTTTTTGCGCTCAATATCTATTATTAGATTATGAGGAAAATAAAGAAAATGATTTACTCTCCGACAATCACCCGGCAAAAAACTCCGATTCTCTTAACAAAAAAAAATGTGCACTTGAAATTTATGAAAAAAATTGCAATTACGCCACTATAAGTATTCGAGCAAGTTTGTCGGTCTAATGCTATCCGAGTCTATTATCCCAACTCAAACACATAAAAAAAAATGATGCGTCAAAAATGGAAAAAGAAAGAAAAAAAGATTAAAATCGACCAAAAAATTTCAAACCGATACATACATGTCACATTTATCCCAGACCTATACATCTGTATCATGTTTGCTTCAATTTTTTTATGGTACATGACAAATAGTTTGGGGTAAAATATGGAATGCACAAGGCAATTTGACAAATTTTTGCGACACATAATTTAATTTTGGATAAATGTGGCAGATATTATTTGATTTGAGATTTTTTGTGATATCAATTCAAAAGAAAATTCATAAAATCATGCACCCGAAAAGATCACAGCCGTTGGATCAGCAAGGCTCGCTCCAGAGGCGCGCGGCTCACAAAGTAAAAATCTTCACTTCATTTATCCTTTTGACTTTTGAGATGTCATAACAGAAATTCACGGGGCTTTTAGTTAGATGAATTAATTTAGAGAATAAAACATAAAAAATTTTATTTGTAGATTTCGGATTTCAGAACGTTACCCAATCGGCGCACTCCATTTTAAAACCACTTCTTCTTCTTCTTCTTCTTCTTCTTCTTCTTCAATCTCACTCAAGTCAAGCACGCTGAAACTAGCCGTTGCGCTCTCTCTCTCTCTCTCATGGCTGCTTCAGTGGACTCACCCCCACCTCCCCACATCAACGTATCTCCATCTCATCTTCTTTGACATGATTTTTTTTTTTCAAGGCGAAATCGTCCCCGTCTTGTCTTATGTGAGCTCTTCATCGGTTGATTGCAGGAGGGCGCGGGCTTCATGGGCTCTTCTCCTTCCCTCTCCACTTCCGCCTGTTCAGCCCCTCCTCGGACAAGCGCTTCTGGAGCAGCCTACGGTGCCGCGTCGACGCTCTCCTCGAGAATCGAGACCGTGGGGCTGCTGGCGAGACGGAGCGAAGCGAGAGGATGAGGGCAGACTCGATGCTCTTGCTCAGAGGGTTTGATTCCGTCGCCAACACGCTGTCTCAGCTCTCCGACAACATCGACAACGCCCTTCAGGTGAAATGGGGTTTTCTCCCGTGTTTTCCCTTTGGGACCATCTTCGTTCTTCATCCGCGAAGATGTTGATTTTGAAGAATTTTGGAGCGTTCGACAATGGCAGTGGATAAATTTTGGGGTTTCGCAGCTGATTCTTCCCTCTGTTTTTGCTCTGTTTTTTATCAGGGAGCTAGAGATCTGGCAAAGCCACCCACTCTGACGTCCATCTTCCACAGCAGTCTGAAGAAGAGCTCAGATGAAAGCAGAGAAATAAAACAACATTCCGGAGAATACGAAGAAGGAGAAGAAGCAAAAGAAGAAGAAATGAAGAAAGCATCGAAAGAAAGTTCGATTCGAGCAATTGCTCAGAAGAAGGCGATTCGCAGGAAGAAAATGCTCCAAGCTCAAAACTCGCAAGCTGAAGAAAGCCAAAAATGTCGGTAAATGTCAATTTTTTTTTCTTTTGGCTCTCTTTTGCTATCTTAAATTGACATCTGATTCGTTTGTATGCTTTGAGCTGACTCTTAAGCTGTTTGTGATTTTGGATTTTTCTTCAGCTTGCAGTGTCTATGGCAACAAAAGCGGCTTCGCTCACGAGAGAACTGAAGTCGATCAGGTCGGATCTGGGTTTCACGCAAGAGCGATGTGCTCTGCTTGAGGAGGAGAACAGAAGGCTGAGAGACGGGTTTTCTAAGGGGATTAGGCCTGAGGAAGATGATCTGGTACTTGTCTTCATTACATATCTTGATTTTGATTGTGCGAGTCGTCTCACAGTGCTTGAATTTTGTCTATCGATTCTGAGCACAGTCGATCTCTTTGAACACCACCAGAGTCTCTATCTTGGGACCGAAAGACCGAAGATGTTTGATTTGGTCTTGCTCACTTCTGATTCTTTCACTCATAAGAAAAGGAAATCGCCAACTTGGTTAAACTGTAGAATGAAAGTTGAGTAACAAAATGCCATCTCTCAATTGTCTTGCTTCCCAGTTTAAGCACTTGTGGCTGCAATGGAGATTTGAGTGCGATAAAAAAGAAAAAGCTGAAAAAGAGCAGAATTTTTGAAGCATAGATATTGCTGCTGATAGAATGAACATGGTGGAATCGTGCTTTCTGCAGGTGAGGCTTCAGCTGGAAACCCTACTAGCCGAGAAATCTAGATTGGCGAACGAGAACGCGAATCTGATTCGAGAAAACCAGTGCCTCAACCAGCTGGTCGCATATCACCAGCTCACCTCACAAGACCTGTCAGAGTCGTATGAGCAAGTCATGCAGGGCATGTGTTTAGACTTCTCGTCTCCGCCGCCTTTCATCGCCGAAGATGAGACAGAAGATGGTGATGGCGGAGCTCCTGCAACTCCTGGGGACGCCCTTTTCAGTTTTTCCACTTGTGTTGACGAGAGTTTCCAACAGGAAGCGTTGTAGGAAGTGAATTAAGGGGTTCATCCTATGAGAAGTCCCAGAAGTGCAGCAACAACGGTTTCGTTGCCTAGTTTTGATTTCGAATTGGGAATTTGGTGGATCGCCCTTTCCTCAAGTGATAAAGTTAGAATTTTGTACCAGGCAGTATCAATAAGGTTGTTCTTGAATTTGGATGAGAAGAAGCATACGCACTTCATATTTTGATTGATCAACATTCGCAGTTGCATCGTGGACTCTAGTTTTGCCAGCTAATCCAAATGCCGGTAACGTGCGTGTCTACTGTCTACTAGCACAGAATGCAGCAATAAAGCAGACAATTTTTAGCGGCAAATTTTGTGCCTCATTATCAATATGCACCCTACATACATATAAGCTGAGCCATTTCCTTTTATGATACTAAAAAGCCAGGCAACTCAATAAGGTAAAGAAAGAAATATTTTCGCGATGAGTAGAGGCCAAACGGATGCCAAGACTAGTAGATGTACTACTAAATCTACAAAGGCCTCATTTTTCAGGCTAACAAATCTGCTTCTCTATAGTCAAAATCGAACAGCTCAGGAAGAAACCTCCTGAACCCTCTCTTCTTTTTCCTTGTGTTAGACCGTTCATGACCCATATGTCTTGAGAACGCTGAGATGGCAAGCTACTACTTAGAAGCACTATTTCTAAACGAATATCTTGCAGAACTTGATGCAGAAAAGCATCTAGAAAAGAACCAACTAAAAAGCAAAAAGAGATCTCAACTAGAACTGATAAGAAACAAAACCAGCTAACGAAAGTGGCTAGAACTTGATGCACATATATCATAGACCAAACCAGCCAAAAGGCAAAAGAGATCAAGTGTGACGTACTGGTCACATATATCAGTTAACCGATATGCTATAGTAGGAATAACCTAATGCCATTGTGAATCTCAGTTCTTGGTTTCATCTACTGGTCGCTTCCTCTTGGTATAAGCGGCATTTCCAACTGCATCTGGAGAAAAAGAACCATCACGTGCCTTCCTCTTAGCCTTAGGAGAGGTAGCATTCCCAACTGCATCCGGAGAAAAAGAACCATCTCGCGTCGCTTGCTTTCCATGAGCAACTGTTTCAGCAGGTTTAGTCAAATTGAATAGCACGACCATTTGTTTCAGTTTATCCAATGCTTCGCCGAATATGTGGTTCCCTTGCTCATACTGCATGTAGAAGAACAAAAGTTAAGTACAAAGCAAGAAGAAGCACGATCAGTTTAGGACAGATAGAACCATGTTTCCAGGTGATTCCAAAATTTGAATAAATGAACAGAAAGATCGAGTACTGGACAACAAGTTCCCAGCATAATGCTCAATTACTCGTCAGAGCACAGGTCATGCAGCATATAAAGGATACAAGAGAAATCATAACAACAGTGTGCTAAAAAAAAAACAGAGAGCAACTCTCTATTAATTCAAACAGCAATTTTATCGTAAGCAGCAAGGTTTTGGAAATTCAAACAAGCCACAAGAAAAGATCCATGCATATTGCGTGCTCACAAAGCATACCATTTCAAGTTTGCTGACAGCATTTTCCAGCTTCACGGTAAGGAGCTGATTCTCATGTTGCAGGGCTTCAATCTGCATCCATAGTCAAAGAGATAATGAGCAAAAAGCAAAGTGTAATTGCACCACCTTTGCCAGAAACAGGAGAATTGGCAACGCGGCAATCACAAAAACCTTCTTATCACAATCCATATGCAAAATTTTGTATGTAGGATCTGCATTGGAAGCACTTCCACCCGGAAAAAATTCCCTAGCCACCTGTACCCATTATCATAAACATGAAGTTCACAAATATCATCAAAATAATTCCACAAGACAGGGTAAAAAGTATAAAGAGTTTTCGCTAGACCAAGCAAACGAAGGGATATTGGACCTTAGAATTGGACGGTTCCATGAAACTCGCTAGTAGTTCCACTTGTTTGAACAGGTAATTGACTTTTGTCTCCAAGCTCATGTCACTCAAGTTAGCTTTTGCAATGGATCTTCTTCAGGTAAAGGTGGGCCATCTTCATTCTCACTGTCATTGGCAGTTATATCTTGGAAAACAGGTCCTGTGTCCTTAATCCCAGAAGGAACCACAGCATTTTGAAGACGTCCAGATCGGCGGACCGAACCATACTCCTCTCTCGGTTTCTTATAGTTAGACAAGCTGGCAGATGCTTTCCTTTTAGGCTTTGATGTTTTGTCCACAGAAGGATCCGCACTTTGTGCCATTGGTTCCACATTTTCAAGCAAAGGATTTGGATTTGCAGGCTGCATTTTTAGTCCATTTGGTGGCAATGTTGTACCTTCAGGCGGCAACTCTTCCTTCCTCTCAGGGACATTTCTGCTTCCAAGCTTTTGTTAAAGCCACGCAAAAACAAGCCACTTAACATATGATTTGTGCTGAAATTTATGTGATGCATGCAAAAAGAAATGTTGACAAGTCATGATAAACAGCTCGGAAGTTGAGTTGGCATAAATTAATAACATTAACTTGACCAGGCCCCAGATTTCCATGACTGGATAATATCTCACACTACTGCAAATCAGCACCTGCAAAACTTAACAAGTTGGCTACTTTTTGAATTTCATTACTGCAGAGCACTTGCAAAATCCTCGAAGATTTGCGTTTCCACGTGCTCGGATGACAATAGACTTCCCAAGAGACCCCTTGGAATGCCCACATTTTTTTCATTTTACTATAACAACAAGCTCAATAACCATTTTAGCATGTCTTGAAGAGTGGGCATTTCTGCAGGCAGCCCCTAGCACCATTCCATATCCTAACAAACAGTTACTTAGCACAGTAATGGTGAGAAGAGTAAATGAAAACATGACTTTAGAGGCATAAGCCATCCAAGCATCACGTGACTTAACACTTTCAACTACAAGCAGACAAACAAACCCTACAGAACCATCCTTCAGTAACTCCACACCTCCACTTTCTATTTCCAAGACTCCCAAAACCTACATTTGTCATCTTCGCTTAGAGCCGGAGCAATCGAGCATCTCGAACAGATCAAATCAGGCGCTGACGGGGAGACGCAACGCTCGAAGCGCGAGCGATGCAACGAAACAAAATGAAAGATCAACGAACGGAACGTAAGTCGAGAACCCTACTCAGGAAGACGAGCATTCGACCGCTTCAAAGGGCGAAAACCGAAAGGCCAGAACTACAATGAAAAGAGCAAGCGTTCGACGATGACGACGACGACGACGACAAGGAAAGACACGAGGAAAGACATAGTATAACAAGAGCTAACAAAGAGCGCGTTTTACCAGTTGAGGCTTCTCTTCAACCTTGGCGACCTTCGGTTTCCTTCCCATGGCGCTCTCTGTCTCCCTCGTTTCAGAGGAAACCAGAAAGTCTTTACGGAATTCGCCGAGCTTCGGAGACTGCGACGACGACGACGATCGCAGCCGTCCACGTATCGGAACGGTACTCGAACAATCCCGACAGATATGACATTTATACGGCTCTTTTACTTGTTGTCCGTACGTGATTTCTGATCGGACAGTGCGGTTGTGGCTCTCCGGTTCTGTGGGATGATCTCAGCCGTTGGTTCGTTTCGGAAGCTGGATTGGCTCCGCCGTTTCCCGCCCTCTCTGCCAGACAAATCCGGGCTTTGTCCAAACAAAATCAATGTCAATAAAAATTATTTTGTTATTGACAATAATTTATTTTTAAATGTTATCGTGAACGATTAAATTATTTTTCATTGATTTTTTTCAAAAGTGATTCAAATGACCATTTATTATAAAAATGTTTTTAAATCATTTATTGTTTACGAGATAAATGTACCTTTAGAAAAATACTTTACTGACAACCACTTCATTAAAAGTTGTTGTCTCCAACACAATCTTCTAATGTTATTTATGATGTGTATATTACAAAATACAAATATTTCGTTAACAAGTATTTTGAAGCCGCTTATCGATAGAGCCCTTTGGAAAAATATATAAATACTCTCTTATCCCATTCTTTCAAGTGAAATGAAAAGGCTCGCCGTGGGATTAGAAAAATGTTAGGCATTGCATGCTATTAGTCGATGTTAATGATTGAATGAACGGGACGATCACTTCAACTTTACATTTTGAGAAATTTCAAATAAAGATGAGTGGGTTCACAGGACCTTTCATTTGCATCCGACCAAAACTCGTACCTACGAGTTGAGTATGATGTTTAGAGTTGGCGAGAAAAACAACGACAAAGTATTTATACTGACTTAATCAAAACTAGGATCATATAATATGTATTTATAAGATTGACTAATTACAATAAGGGTACAAATAAAAACATAATTACAAGAATATCCCTCTATACATATAAATTGCTTGCTAATTGTATTAAGAGGCCTTAACCAAGGGATGATTTTGCTCCTCGTGCACCACGCTTTGAGCTAGTACTACAGGCTCGAGAGGAAACCTCCAGTCACTGCCGGCCTCCTTGCCGCTAACACGCTGGCTTACTTGATCTGGCAAACTTAGTTATAATGGCGTTCTTTGGGAATGTTGATGTTGTTTCATGGATAATTGGGCATTTGCTCTCATTAGGTTGGAAATTCTAACTAACTTCCGTTACTCTATTGTCGTAGTCCCTTGTTCTCTCGGTGAATACAAATTAATTCAAAATTGGAGCTCGCAATGTGTTGCGAGAGGGAGAAATTCTCCAAAAAAAAGTCATAATCATATGATTTGGCGGTTAGTTCAGTTCTAAATCTTTTAATTGTATTAATTTAGGCACAAACATTTCAATTGTATCAATTTAGTCCTAAACATTTTAATGATATGCCAATTTAGTCATTAACCTATTATTTGGTAAATTGGCGAAACTTTGAAAGGTTTCGAGTAGACTGACACAATTGAAATGTTTATAACTAAATTGGCAAATCGTCGAAATATTTGAAATTGAATTAGTACAATTGAAATATTTAGGGCTGGATTAATCTCTGCATAATAGGCAATTGATTTTAGCTAGTTTTTCAGCGATGTCTAAAGCGCATGTTGATCCAACCGTGCAGCTCGTGAGAAATAATACAAGAGATAAGTGCATCGGGAGCCTTAAAATTTGGCACGAAAGTGCAATTGGGTCATACAGCTTGCAAAAAATATAATCAAGTCTTAAAACTTATCAAGTTGGTGCGATCAAGTCCTTCCGTTAACTCTTTCTATAAATGCTAACAAAAAATGCTGACGTGGCTTATTTTAATGGCTTCTCTCTCCTACCTGGCAAATAATTCAAAGCCCATTTTCTGCATGTACAGAACAACGTCGTTCTGTATCCTTTATGGATCCAGAATAGCGGCGTTCAGCTATTGCCTCCAACCTATTCTTTCTTTTGTTCTCTTCGAGCTGTCATTGCCCATGAATTTTGTTTCCCAAATCCCACGTTTTGAGCCCCAAATCATAGGCGATTCATGGGAGCCCCAAATCGAAGCTATGAGATATCTTCTTCGTCGATCATGAGTTTGTGCAAACCCTGAATTGAAGATCAGAGATACCTTCTTCATTGATCACCAATCCATGCAAGTCGTCCCTTTTCATTTCGTGGTCTCATGATGGCAAATCGAAGGTTGGCATCAAATCTCTTCTCATTGTGTGCAAGTCGTTGCGCAGGAGCGGATTTGTGCAAGCCCTAAATTCTCGACGTCAGCTCTTTTCTCATTGCATGCAAGTCACCCTTCTCATTTCACGAAGCCGCGGTGGCAAGTTAAGTGCCCGCGTCGAGAATGGAAAATAAGACATTAACAAGAGATTTTGCACGTGTTGTCGAAAACC
>JAGVVM010007253.1:0-14041 GCA_019149425.1 Psidium friedrichsthalianum
AAATTTTTTCGAATTTTTAGAATTTTTTAATGAAACTTTTCTAATTTATTTTAATTTTTTATCTATGAATTTTTTCGAATTTTTTAGAATTTTTTAATGAATTTTTCTAATTTATTTTTATTTTTTATCTATGAATTTATGATTTTTTTAAATTTTTAATGAATTTTTATTATTAAAATATTTTCGGACCGAGTTGACTCGACTCGTGCCTCTCGGGCGCTTGACCCAAACCCTAAGGGTCTCAGGTCTCCATAAAATGACACTATTTTTCAATTTTCTTTTTATTTTCAAATTTTCAGAATTTTTTTTTATTTATTAAAACCTAGTCCTATGCTCCAGAATGCGCCATGTGGCTACCCCACGACCATCGGATCAAATCTATGAAATCTATGCCTTAGATCGAAAGGTGTGGCTAATCCACAACATCCGATCAGAATTTTTTTTTTGGAAAATCATTTTTAATATCTAGAAATCAATTTTAATTTTCAAAAATTCCATATCATTTTACATGGTCATATTGTGACCATCCGATCTGGATTTTTTTTTTATTTCGAAAAAAAATTGGATTAATTGTTACTTTGCTGATGTGGCTGACACGTGGCATGCCATGTGCTACTACATCAATGTCACGTCAACCGTTGACGGGTTAGTTCATGAGGAAGAAGACAACAATGAACGGTCGTCATTCCTTCGGCACCAATCGATTGCGAAACCTCCTCTGATCACTGCGATCGTGGTGCCGTTCGAATCCTCATCTCCTAAACTACAACATATTCAAAATCGAGCTTGATCTAATGGTGAAATCTAGAGTAATCAAGCTCGAATCATTATGGCCATGGTGGAACCTAGCTTGCACTACACAACAAATCAAGACAATCCAAGCATATAGGAAGCTTCTTCACGGCCCAGAGATGCAAACTCGCGATAGGTACAGGGAATATTTTTTTTTTTTGGGGGGGGGTGTTGTAGACATAGGTTTATATGCAAAATTGAAGTAAAACCAATGCAAGATCACGATCAGAAATGCTTAACGAGTAAAACGCATAAAGAATCACGAAGAATGGTGACCAAAATCGTGATCATCCTTAGATGCATAGCTCAGAGCTCAAGAATGGAACTCACTGTTTCAGAGATGGTTAGGCCTCTTGAGCTTGCACAATCACTTCCTTGGAGTGAGGCGAAGCTTGAGGAAGTGGTAGTCTGATTCAATTCTTCCTCTAGAGGTCTGGTGAAGCTCGAGAAATCTCGGCTCGAGCTCACGACAATGGCAACGTAGAGACCTCCTCCTCCTCCTCCTCCTCTCTCTCTCGTGTTTGTTATGCTTGCTAGAACAGAAGGGAACCTCCCTCCTACAAAAACCACGTCGAATTTTGTTATATCCTGTTCGAACATATTCTTAGTGCGCTCAAGTGTCCACCAACTCTGGTTTTGCACGTGACAACAAGTGCCAAATCGTCCAAATGGTGACAAAGACAACAGGCAATTTTGTCAGGTCCGTTTGGTAATCCGGTGTGAATTAACTTGGGTTTATGCTCAGGCTCATTCAAATTATGCCGACGCAAAGAAGGCACTGGTTGTCACAGCCCGGTGGTCTCAAGCTACGAGATTTGGTGCGTTATTTTCGGAACTTCGAGGGCTTCAATGACCAGCTTCTTGCATCTCCAATGAAGCTCAGGAAGCACTTTAATTGGATGATCAAATCTTAGCCTCCATGGGTGATTTGTGCACGAATGGTCTGAGGAAGAAGATGGTGATCCGGGTTGCTGGGTCGGATCTTATCTGAACTGACAAACTTGGATGTTGAAAAATCATCAAATTGACCTACAAAACCTTGAAATTTCTCAAATTAAATTGTAAAATTGAATTTTACAACATGGATTCCCTCTAGAAATGACAAGTTTAGGAAAAATTTGTTCAGATTTGAGCAAAACCTTAATTTTTCAATTTGAACCGAAAATAATTTTTGAATAATCCAAATCCCAAGCAATTGAATCGAACCAATTCAACCCCATAAGTGGATTTAGGGTGATGAAAAATATAAGATAGTGGCCTTGGATTTGCACGAAATTCTCTGTAAAATGATTAATTGCACTTAGAGTAAAAATCAAGGACTAAATTGAATATAAAAAAGTTCAATTAAGTCCTTTTTGCCAAATTCGCTCAATTATTAAATTTTGGACTAAAATGCAATATGAGCTATTGGAGGCAAATGTCACAACCTGGAAAATGTGAAAAAAGAAAATAAAGGGACTCAAAATGTAATTTTTGGCTCAATTTGGGTTATGCTTAATGAAGACTCTTGCGATCCCAAATTAAAATTTCCAAATTTTAAAGGGAAAAAAATGAAAAAGGGAATTAAAATAAAAATATTGATTATTTTTGCAATTTTGGGTACAAATTTTATTTTTCTCGATTTTTTTGAATATTTCCTAATATAAAAATACTAAAAATATGCCATTTTTTTGTTCAAAAATGGTTTCTTGGGCTTGGCCAAGGCTTCTAAAGTTGACTTTTTAGTTTTATGAATTTTTATTAATTTTTCTAAGAAAACTAAAAATTAGGTATCAATGGCTGCCCCTCTTTAAAAGGAATTTTGATAGAGGTTACTCTCAACGATAAGGTGACGTCTTAGCTATAATCAACTCGACTGGGAAAGTTGAAAAAGTTAAAACATTTGACTAGAATACCTTTTCGCGTAAGATTAAGCGCAAATTGCATTCGCTCTTTTGATATGAAAGAGAGACAAAGAGGGAAAGATTTACCCGAAGCTTACTTGGTAGTCGCACGAATGCCACAATTTGATTGGAATGGATGGAAACCTAACGTTTCATTATAAGAATACCCTAGGTGAATTAAGATGTGACCCGTATAGTAGGTAGAATGAAAAGATTAAGATGGTTTGTCCCCAAAGTGAACTCATTAGAGGAATATCCTAATGTTGTTTTTCTAAATCAAACAGAAGAGATATGGATTAATTTTTTTTGACCCATATGGTAGGTCAACCTATAAGATTCCTAATAAAAGAACTCTTGGATTTAGAATGACTAGGATTTGACTCGTATGGTAGGTCAATCCATACAAGATTCCTAATTAAAGGAGTCTAAGATTTAAAATGAACCCGTATGGTGGGTTAAGCCATAGAAGATTCCTAATGAAAGGACTCTAAGATTTAAGCAAACAAGGATTTGACATATATCGTAGGTCAGCCCATAGAAGATTCCTAATGAAAGGAGACCAAAATTTAAAATGACCAGGATTTGACCCGTATCATAAGTCACCCATAGAAGATTCCTAATGAAAGGAGTCTAATATTTAAAATCAACCCATATGGTGGGTTAAATTGTAAGATGACTCATCCTTGTTGGGTTTGTCAAAGAAATCCCTTGCATAAGAAATATCCTTTAGAAAGGAGTTTTTTGAAAATGAAGGTACCCATGAGGGAACCTAACATTAGAAATGTCATGTAGGAAGGAGTTTTGAAAATGCAGGAACCCATATGGGAACTTTTTTTTTTTTTTGGGTCAGAATAAGCTTGCTCCCATTAATAGAGGGTCCTTGAAGGACCTGAGACAAAACTAGCGTCTAAACAAAGTAAATCCCAAAGGGTTTAGGGGGACTTCGAGCACCAATGAGGGGAAGAGACCCGTTTTTGTGGGCCTTAGCTGTCCAATCTGCGCATCTGTTGGCTTCGCGGGCCTCGAAGATGACTTGGGTCTCCTTCAAATGGGCCATCAGTTGACCGCATTCTTCTAATATGTTCCTCATGGGCCACGGGCTCTGGTCCACTTCATGAAGGCCTTCTACCACTGTGCGGCAGTCAGATGCCAGTACACAGGGAATCCAGCAGCTTCCATCTTCAGATCTGTGAAGTACGTCTTTTTCTTTCTTTCCCGAAACTTTCCCAATTAGCCTCAAACCCTCGCGCAAGGCTAGGGCTTCTGCTGTGGCTGCGGATTCCGCTCTGATAGACGTAGCGAATCCGTTAACCATAGTTCCGTTGCTGTCCCTAAGGATGCCGGCGATCGCGGCTTCGGAGTCTCCCTCCGCCAGGATGCGTCGACATTGAGCTTCCACTAGCCACGATTGGAGGTAACCATCTGTCCACTTGTGATGTCTCGCTATTCCCTGATTCTGGTTTCCTCTGCTGACCCGCGAGCTCTTCTTTGTACAAGGTTAGGGCATTCGATAGGGTAGACAGAGGATTGACCAGTTGGCCTTGGAAGATGTAAGAATTTCGGGACTTCCAGATCTGCCAGAGGAGGCTTGCCAGCTTTTCTTTTTCCTTTGCCTAGGATTTTTCGGTAAAAATCGCAGAGATCCACTTGTCAACTCGCGTGATGTTCCATAGAGATATATCGATGCTAACTCTTTTGTCTTCCCAGATGGTCTTTATCCAGTAGCATTGCGTAAAGAGGTGTTCTGTCGTCTCCGGGGCTTTCCTACAAATAGGGCACAGTGGGTCAAGTAAAACCTTTTTCTTGTAGAGGTTTTCCGTTGTTGGGAGGGTGTTCTGGCACACATTCCATAGGAAAAGACGGATCTTGGGGGTAGTTTTTAGTTTCCAAATGGAACGCCAGAGAGATTGAGGAGGCTGGTAGGATGTTGATGCTCGATTTGCTTGTTGTTTTCCTGATGAAGAAGGAATAGAATTGTATGTGCTCTTCACTGTGTAAGTGCCATTCTTGCTAGCTGACCACACCAATCTGTCCTTTTTAGGGAAGGAACATAGGGGGATAGTTAAGATTTCCTTCGTCGTATTTTGATCAAAAAGCGAGTTCAGTTTGGGGATATCCCAGGCCCTAGTCTCTTGATCAATTAGATCGGCCACCATTAGAGGGTCTTCTCGGTCTGTTGGGTTACTAGGTATAGTAGTAGACAACCACCTGTCTTCATGAACTCTAATGTTTTTCCCATCCCCAACAACCCATTTAGCATTCTGGCAAATAACATCTCTCCCAACAATAAGGCTCTGCCAGCCCAAGAAGGTCTTGAGCCTTTTTTAGCCTTCCAAAAGTCTCCATTTGGGAAGTAAATTCCTTTCAAAACCTGACTCCATAGGGCTGAAGGTGATTGAGCAAGTCTCCATGCTTGTTTACCTAGCATGGCTTTGTTAAAAGAGATGAGATCTTTAAAGCCTAGGCCTCCTCTGTCTTTCCTCATTTTTAAGACTTCCCATCTTTTCCAGTGAAGACCAGCATTGGAATAATTTGTTTCCACCAAAGGAAGCAATCTTCTTTTCTACAACTCTACAAATCGAAATAGGAATCTTAAAGATGGACATGGCATACTGAGGTACTGCCTGAATCACTGATTTGATAAGTATTTCTTATCAAATCAGTGATTCAGGCAGTACCTCAGTATGCCATGTCCATCTTTAAGATTCCTATTTCGATTTGTAGAGTTGTAGAAAAGAAGATTGCTTCCTTTTGGTGGAAACAAATTATTCCAATGCTGGTCTTCACTGGAAAAGATGGGAAGTCTTAAAAATGAGGAAAGACAGAGGAGGCCTAGGCTTTAAAGATCTCATCTCTTTTAACAAAGCCATGCTAGGTAAACAAGCATGGAGACTTGCTCAATCACCTTCAGCCCTATGGAGTCAGGTTTTGAAAGGAATTTACTTCCCAAATGGAGACTTTTGGAAGGCTAAAAAAGGCTCAAGACCTTCTTGGGCTGGCAGAGCCTTATTGTTGGGAGAGATGTTATTTGCCAGAATGCTAAATGGGTTGTTGGGGATGGGAAAAACATTAGAATTCATGAAGACAGGTGGTTGTCTACTACTATACCTAGTAACCCAACAGACCGAGAAGACCCTCTAATGGTGGCCGATCTAATTGATCAAGAGACTAGGGCCTGGGATATCCCCAAACTGAACTCGCTTTTTGATCAAAATACGACGAAGGAAATCTTAACTATCCCCCTATGTTCCTTCCCTAAAAAGGACAGATTGGTGTGGTCAGCTAGCAAGAATGGCACTTACACAGTGAAGAGCACATACAATTCTATTCCTTCTTCATCAGGAAAACAACAAGCAAATCGAGCATCAACATCCTACCAGCCTCCTCAATCTCTCTGGCGTTCCATTTGGAAACTAAAAACTACCCCAAGATCCGTCTTTTCCTATGGAATGTGTGCCAGAACACCCTCCCAACAACGGAAAACCTCTACAAGAAAAAGGTTTTACTTGACCCACTGTGCCCTATTTGTAGGAAAGCCCCGGAGACGACAGAACACCTCTTTACGCAATGCTACTGGATAAAGACCATCTGGGAAGACAAAAGAGTTAGCATCGATATATCTCTATGGAACATCACGCGAGTTGACAAGTGGATCTCTGCGATTTTTACCGAAAAATCCTAGGCAAAGGAAAAAGAAAAGCTGGCAAGCCTCCTCTGGCAGATCTGGAAGTCCCGAAATTCTTACATCTTCAAGGCCAACTGGTCAATCCTCTGTCTACCCTATCGAATGCCCTAACCTTGTACAAAGAAGAGCTCGCGGGTCAGCAGAGGAAACCAGAATCAGGGAATAGCGAGACATCACAAGTGGACAGATGGTTACCTCCAGATCGTGGCTAGTGGAAGCTCAATGTCGACGCATCCTGGCGGAGGGAGACTCCGAAGCCGCGATCGCCGGCATCCTTAGGGACAGCAACGGAACTATGGTTAACGGATTCGCTACGTCTATCAGAGCGGAATCCGCAGCCACAGCAGAAGCCCTAGCCTTGCGCGAGGGTTTGAGGCTAATTGGGAAAGTTTCGGGAAAGAAAGAAAAAGACGTACTTCACAGATCTGAAGATGGAAGCTGCTGGATTCCCTGTGTACTGGCATCTGACTGCCGCACAGTGGTAGAAGGCCTTCATGAAGTGGACCAGAGCCCGTGGCCCATGAGGAACATATTAGAAGAATGCGATCAACTGATGGCCCATTTGAAGGAGACCCAAGTCATCTTCGAGGCCCGCGAAGCCAACAGATGCGCAGATTGGACAGCTAAGGCCCACAAAAACGGGTCTCTTCCCCTTCATTGGTGCTCGAAGTCCCCTAAACCCTTTGGGATTTACTTTGTTTAGACGCTAGTTTTGTCTCAGGTCCTTCAAGGACCCTCTATTAATGGGAGCAAGCTTATTCTGACCCAAAAAAAAAAAAAGTTCCCATATGGGTTCCTGCATTTTCAAAACTCCTTCCTACATGACATTTCTAATGTTAGGTTCCCTCATGGGTACCTTCATTTTCAGAAAAACTCCTTTCTAAAGGATATTTCTTATGCAAGGGATTTCTTTGACAAACCCAACAAGGATGAGTCATCTTACAATTTAACCCACCATATGGGTTGATTTTAAATATTAGACTCCTTTCATTAGGAATCTTCTATGGGTGACTTATGATACGGGTCAAATCCTGGTCATTTTAAATTTTGGTCTCCTTTCATTAGGAATCTTCTATGGGCTGACCTACGATATATGTCAAATCCTTGTTTGCTTAAATCTTAGAGTCCTTTCATTAGGAATCTTCTATGGCTTAACCCACCATACGGGTTCATTTTAAATCTTAGACTCCTTTAATTAGGAATCTTGTATGGATTGACCTACCATACGAGTCAAATCCTAGTCATTCTAAATCCGAGAGTTCTTTTATTAGGAATCTTATAGGTTGACCTACCATACGGGTCAAAAAAAATTAATCCATATCTCTTCTGTTTGATTTAGAAAAACAACATTAGGATATTCCTCTAATGAGTTCACTTTGGGGACAAACCATCTTAATCTTTTCATTCTACCTACTATACGGGTCACATCTTAATTCACCTAGGGTATTCTTATAATGAAACGTTAGGTTTCCATCCATTCCAATCAAATTGTGGCATTCGTGCGACTACCAAGTAAGCTTCGGGTAAATCTTTCCCTCTTTGTCTCTCTTTCATATCAAAAGAGCGAAATGCAATTTGCGCTTAATCTTACGCGAAAAGGTATTCTAGTCAAATGTTTTAACTTTTTCAACTTTCCCAGTCGAGTTGATTATAGCTAAGACGTCACCTTATCGTTGAGAGTAACCTCTATCAAAATTCTTTTAAAGAGGGGCAGCCATTGATACCTAATTTTTAGTTTCTTAGAAAAATTAATAAAAATTCATAAAACTAAAAAGTCAACTTTAGAAGCCTTGGCCAAGCCCAAGAAACCATTTTTGAACAAAAAAATGGCATATTTTTAGTATTTTTATATTAGGAAATATTCAAAAAAATCGAGAAAAATAAAATTTGTACCCAAAATTGCAAAAATAATCAATATTTTTATTTTAATTCCCTTTTTCATTTTTTTCCCTTTAAAATTTGGAAATTTTAATTTGGGATCGCAAGAGTCTTCATTAAGCATAACCCAAATTGAGCCAAAAATTACATTTTGAGTCCCTTTATTTTCTTTTTTCACATTTTCCAGGTTGTGACATTTGCCTCCAATAGCTCATATTGCATTTTAGTCCAAAATTTAATAAATGAGCGAATTTGGCAAAAAGGACTTAATTGAACTTTTTTATATTCAATTTAGTCCTTGATTTTTACTCTAAGTGCAATTAATCATTTTACAGAGAATTTCGTGCAAATCCAAGGCCACTATCTTATATTTTTCATCATCCTAAATCCACTTATGGGGTTGAATTGGTTCGATTCAATTGCTTGGGATTTGGATTATTCAAAAATTATTTTCGGTTCAAATTGAAAAATTAAGGTTTTGCTCAAATCTGAACAAATTTTTCCTAAACTTGTCATTTCTAGAGGGAATCCATGTTGTAAAATTCAATTTTACAATTTAATTTGAGAAATTTCAAGGTTTTGTAGGTCAATTTGATGATTTTTCAACATCCAAGTTTGTCAGTTCAGATAAGATCCGACCCAGCAACCCGGATCACCATCTTCTTCCTCAGACCATTCGTGCACAAATCACCCATGGAGGCTAAGATTTGATCATCCAATTAAAGTGCTTCCTGAGCTTCATTGGAGATGCAAGAAGCTGGTCATTGAAGCCCTCGAAGTTCCGAAAATAACGCACCAAATCTCGTAGCTTGAGACCACCGGGCTGTGACAACCAGTGCCTTCTTTGCGTCGGCATAATTTGAATGAGCCTGAGCATAAACCCAAGTTAATTCACACCGGATTACCAAACGGACCTGACAAAATTGCCTGTTGTCTTTGTCACCATTTGGACGATTTGGCACTTGTTGTCACGTGCAAAACCAGAGTTGGTGGACACTTGAGCGCACTAAGAATATGTTCGAACAGGATATAACAAAATTCGACGTGGTTTTTGTAGGAGGGAGGTTCCCTTCTGTTCTAGCAAGCATAACAGACACGAGAGAGAGAGGAGGAGGAGGAGGAGGAGGTCTCTACGTTGCCATTGTCGTGAGCTCGAGCCGAGATTTCTCGAGCTTTCACCAGACCTCTAGAGGAAGAATTGAATCAGACTACCACTTCCTCAAGCTTCGCCTCACTCCAAGGAAGTGATTGTGCAAGCTCAAGAGGCCTAACCATCTCTGAAACAGTGAGTCCATTCTTGAGCTCTGAGCTATGCATCTAAGGATGATCACGATTTTGGTCACCATTCTTCGTGATTCTTTATGCGTTTTACTCGTTAAGCATTTCTGATCGTGATCTTGCATGGTTTTACTTCAATTTTGCATATAAACCTATGTCTACAACACCCCCCCCCAAAAAAAAAAAAATATTCCCTGTACCTATCGCGAGTTTGCATCTCTGGGCCGTGAAGAAGCTTCCTATATGCTTGGATTGTCTTGATTTGTTGTGTAGTGCAAGCTAGGTTCCACCATGGCCATAATGATTCGAGCTTGATTACTCTAGATTTCACCATTAGATCAAGCTCGATTTTGAATATGTTGTAGTTTAGGAGATGAGGATTCGAACGGCACCACGATCGCAGTGATCAGAGGAGGTTTCGCAATCGATTGGTGCCGAAGGAATGACGACCGTCATTGTTGTCTTCTTCCTCATGAAACTAACCCGTCAACGGTTGACGTGACATTGATGTAGTAGCACATGGCATGCCACGTGTCAGCCACATCAGCAAAGTAACAATTAATCCAATTTTTTTTCGAAATAAAAAAAAATCCAGATCGGATGGTCACAATATGACCATGTAAAATGATATGGAATTTTTGAAAATTAAAATTGATTTCTAGATATTAAAAATGATTTCCAAAAAAAAAAATTCTGATCGGATGTTGTGGATTAGCCACACCTTTCGATCTAAGGCATAGATTTCATAGATTTGATCCGATGGTCGTGGGGTAGCCACATGGCGCATTCTGGAGCATAGGACTAGGTTTTAATAAATAAAAAAAAATTCTGAAAATTTGAAAATAAAAAGAAAATTGAAAAATAGTGTCATTTTATGGAGACCTGAGACCTTAGGGTTTGGGTCAAGCGCCCGAGAGGCACGAGTCGAGTCAACTCGTCCGAAAAAATATTTTAAATAATAAAAATTCATTAAAAATTTAAAAAAAATCATAAATTCATAGATAAAAAATTAAAAATAAATTAGAAAAATTCATTAAAAAATTCTAAAAATTCGAAAAACGATGACTGTACGAAGCGCCTCCTCGGCACTGGCTATGGCGGTTGCCCGCTGAAGAAGACATCGTTTGGTCGAGCATTGCAATCGTGCTCCAATGGCCGCGGCGATGTCCAGTGCTTGCTGAGTCGGGGGCCGAGTGGACCGAGCCGGAGGGACTTGAGCTTCCCGCGGTCCTTCGCTTCGCCCGCCTCTCACCGCCGAGTTCTCCCCACTTCCTGCAAGATGCGGCAGCGCGGTCCCAGGTACGTGGCACCGTCCACGTAAACCCCGACGTCCCTGCAGATCACCCTGCAAGTGTCGCACACCGTGGGACAGAACACGAGCTTGTAATCCCTGTCCATCTTCTCGATCTTGAACCAGTTGCTTACGTCTCACGTCCCGGGTTCCCCAAGACCCCACCGCTCGTGACGAAGTACTGCTTTGATGTCCCGTCGTAAGGGGCGAGCCTCCACGCCGTGGACTGCACGCAGATCGTTGCCGCCTCGAACCAGATGTTGAGATCGGTCGAGAGGCGGACGGCGCCGGCGTCCGCAGGAGAGAACTTGACGGGGAGGCCGTTGGAGACCTCGAGCTGCTCTTGGACGAACCGCGAGAGGGCAGGTGCCGCTCCTCGAGGCGCCTAGCGTGAGGCCGCCGCCTCGGCCGCGGACGACCGGGGATGTAGTAGCCGACTCCAGTCCGGAGCTCGTGGCCGTCGATGTCGAGGACCGGGAACGATGCATTGGAGGGTTTGGGGGAGAAGGAGAGGAGGAGGAAGAGGAGGAGAGAGAGTGGGTGAGAAGTAAAGCTTTCATGTCCCATGGTGTGATGTGATTGATGGGCGTGGACAAAGTTGGAGACAAGTTCCCTTTTGAGTTTTTTTTTTTTAGGGCCGGCCCAACCCGACCCGGCCCGCCCGACATCTTGAACGTATCAGGTATCGGGCCGGCCGGGCCGGCCGAGCTTGTGCTGTTTAGTTTCGAGCCGGGTCGGGCCTATGTGAGACCCGCCCGACCGCGGCCCATTGACACCCCTAGACATTCTGGAGCATAGGAACTAGGTTTTAATAAATAAAAAAAATTCTGAAAATTTGAAATAAAAAGAAATTGAAAAAATAGTGTCATTTTATGGAGACCTGAGACCCTTAGGTTGGGTCAAGCGCCCGAGAGGCACGAGTTGAGTCAACTCAGTCCGAAAAATATTTTAAATCATAAAAATTCATTAAAAAATTTAAAAAAAAATCATAAATTCATAGATAAAAAATTAAAAATAAATTAGAAAAATTCATTAAAAATTCTAAAAAATTCGAAAAAATTCAAACACAAAAAATTCATAAAAGTGACAAAAAAAAATGTGAAATGATCATATTCAACTAGTTTGACCCATTTATGTTGATTTTGATTCTTGGACCTTCTCAAAAATGATATTTTTCCCCTCTGGACGATTTGTCCCAATGTGTCCAAATTTGTTCCAAACTTTAATTGCCATTCCCTAGAGCCTTTAGGGCTTGCTAGGTATGCCATGTCATGATTTTGATACGATTTATCCGCACTTTTCTCTTGTTCCTTGATTTGTGCTTATTTTTACTAATTATGATTGTTAGGTTAGATACTCCCATTTGCATGAACTTTAGATTCTAGAGCTTTCTTCATCTCAGTCATCTGCATGAAAATAGGAAAAATTACTCAACTTAATATCAAAAGGGGCGTCAATGAAAACATCGGACGTTTAAGTCCCTGAACCAAATTCTCTAGTTTCCATAGAACTAAACGAGCTCTCCCAACAGCTCGGTAGAGTTTTCAATCTAACCCTCTAAAAAGAGATTGTGGGCAACTCCATTTGCATTGCACATTGCACATTGTCAACCACTATACTAAGTCGAAATACAATATTAAAAAATCTCCCGCCTCACCGATTCTTACTACTATATACCTAGGGGCTCAGCCAAACCCCAGTCTTGAAAAAGGCTCAACAATCGTTAGCTAATCTTGAAAATCGTGACACCCCTAACAAGTACCATTGCCAATAGGTGAAATTTTGAATTAGATTGTGCTACTTTGAAGTCTAGATGGTGTTAGCTCTTTTAGTAGTCCAATGGTTCGTTTCACTTGTTGGACATGCTTCATTTGTCGGAGACAAAAGAACACAATATTAAAAAATCTCCCGCCATCACGATTGGTCTGGGCTAGGAGGTATCAGGCCAAACCCTGTCTTGAAAGGGACTAACAATCCGGTAGCCTAAATCTCTGAAAATAAGTGACAACCCCTAACAAGGCATGCCAATTAGTGAAATTTGAATTAGATTCGTGCTACTTTGAAGTCTAATGGTGTTCTTTTTAGTAGTCCAATGGGTTCGTTCACTTTTGGGACATGCTTCATTTGTTCGGAGACACAATTTACGTGGATATTTGTAAGTATTGCTCGAACTGCTTTAATTGGAAAATTTTGGTGGTACTAACCCTAAATAATTAGTCAATGAAAAATATTTTATTGAGAGCAAATAATTTAAACCAAAATATCTTCTGTGACAATTTGAATTTTTATATTTATTCATTTTTGTAAGAAACATAAGCTCTCATTTTTAAGATAAATTTTTCAAATCATTATTTCACGTAATAAATAGGGCCTAAATAGGAATTTAATTTTCAAAGGCCAAACATAGTCATTGAGCCCTCTCTATATCTACTCTAGTTTATATTCAGAAGGGCTGATCTTAACATGGCATGCGTTTGGTTAGCTCCAATTTAATGAAGCCATTTAAGGAATATGTCTCGCCAATAGCATATAGCTTCTTCTTCCATTGGGCATTACTACTTGTCGCGTAAATAAAAAGACGCTTAAAGTAGAAATTTATGTACGACGCTCACTTAATGTCAAAATTTTTTATCACTTAAGTGTCAAATTGGAAGAAAAACAGCATTTAATGCAACAGCGAGAGAATTTTCTGATCAAAAAAAAATACGTGACATTTATAATTAAAATATTTAGTGGCCACCTCATTTATTAATTAAGAATAAGGCACAGGACTCCACACGGCAATCATTTAAAAAAAAATAGTCCACTGGAAATTTCTTAATAAATAGTGTCATTTTAAAATAATCCTAAAAAAATTAAAACAATGAAAAAAGTAGGAGGTTGGGCTTGAAGCGAGTGAGGGTTGTGAAAGCCCTCGCCCATTATGGCAATGGGGATATGGGTTGGGGGGTTGGTTGACAAGGTTCGCAAGCTTCTAGCCAGGGTCGTGGACTCCGTTGTTAATGAGGTACTAGATGTGAAAATTTTGAGTTTTGCAGGTTTGATGGGGGGAGTTGATAAGGAGGTGGAGTGGAAAAGAAGAAAAGTTTGTTACAAAAGCAAGAAAGCTATTCAAAAAAAAAAAAATGTCTCTCATGCGTATTTAATGTAAATCTTTCACCTTTTCAAAAATGTGGAAACAAAAAGACCCTCATGTTGCCCTCACCCCCTCTCTCTCTCTT
Organism: Psidium friedrichsthalianum; assembly: GCA_019149425.1. Lineage (NCBI taxonomy): Eukaryota > Viridiplantae > Streptophyta > Magnoliopsida > Myrtales > Myrtaceae > Psidium > Psidium friedrichsthalianum. Next base: position 14,029 of record JAGVVM010007253.1, read on the forward strand.
GAGGAGAATCTCT
>JAGVVM010007254.1:0-14463 GCA_019149425.1 Psidium friedrichsthalianum
CCTTCAAAGGCAAAGCCAACCCAAAGAACCTCTCCACGAAACGCTTATAATAACCTGCTAAACCCAAAAAGCTTTGAACTTTTGTCACTGTTGTGGGTCTTGGCCAATCCATGACTGTTTTGATCTTCGATGGGTCTACTGCAATTCCTTCACCAGAGACCATGTGGCCTAGGAATGCTACACGAGTTAGCCAAAACTCGCACTTGCTGAATTTGGTGTGCAACTGGTGCACTCTGAGGGTTTCCAAAACTACCCTCAAATGTCGTTCGTGATCCTCTGGACTCCTTGAGTACACCAAGATGTCGTCTATGAACACAATGATGAATCTATCCAAGAACTCCTTAAATACTCTGTTCATCAAGTTTATGAAGGCTGTAGGAGCATTCGTCATACCAAACGGCATTATAGTAAATTCATAGTGTTCATAGTGTGTCTTGAATGCCATCTTCGGTATATCTTCCTTTTTAATCCTCAACTGGTGGTATCCCGTCCGCAAATCAATCTTATAAAACACTGATGCTTCCTACAGTTGGTCAAACAAATCGTCGATTCTCGACAGTGGGTACTTGTTCTTTATCGTCGCTTGGTTCAACTGCCGGTAGTCGATACACAATCTCAACAAGCCATCTTTCTTCTTCACGAATAACACAAGTGCTCCGCATGGTGACACACTGAGGCGGATAAGTCCTTTATCAAACAACTCTTGCATCTGCATCTTAAGCTCCTTAAGTTCCGATAACGCCATCCTATACCGCGCCTTGGAAATCGATTTTGCTCCAGGAGCCAGTTCAATAACGAACTCCATTTCTCTTTCCGGAGGCAATCCCGGCAATTCTTGTGGAAAGACATCCGGAAACTTGCGCACAATAGCGATATCTTCCAATCTAGACTCCTCAACGAATGCATCTATTATAGTTGCTAGGTAGCCTTGGCAACCACTTTTTAACAGGTGAGTTGCCTCTAGCAAAGAAATTACCACAGTCAAGGTTCCTCCTCGATTACCCACAAATTCAAAGTCAGTCCGATCCGACGAACTAAACTGAATTGTCTTATGGTAGTAGTCTACCGTGGCTCTTAGCTTTGTCAGCCAATCCATTCCAACAATCAGGTCAAAATCAAACATCTCCAGCACAATCAAATCTATCTTATCCTCATGACCACTTATAACTAACTTACAATCAGGGTAACCTACTACAGTGACTATGCTATCCTTTAGTGGCGTAGAAATTCTAAACATAATACTCAACAGTTTTGGACTCAACCCAGCAAGTTTAATAAATTGTTCAGCCACAAATGAATGAGTTGCACTAGGATCAAATAGAGCATAAGCAACTTGGTCATGTAAGAGGATTGTACCTGTGATGGTCAGCGAATCCTTCGCCTCTTCTTGGGTGACAGCAAACATCCTTCCTTGCACCTGAGATCGATTCTGAAGACTTTATAATGCATTCTTTCCAAGCTTTCCTCCTTGCTGGGGCTTGAACTGTTGTCTCTAGGGACAGTCCCTCACCTAATAGCCATGTTGGCCACATCCAAAACACGCTCTACTTCGAAACTAGCATCCACCAGACCCGTGTCTCTGCCAGCATAGGCGGCAAATATCACTTCGATTGGGTACTGGCTTATTAATGCCACCTTTCCGATTTAGCAGAATGTGGTGCCTTCCTCCAATCATCGGTCTCTTCCCAAACCGATTATCGTTTGGCCCAAGGGCGCAAACCGCGATCCAGATGCGGCAGCCCTCTCTACTAAGTTTCGCTCCAACATCTGGGCCCTCTTACTAAGTTTCTCTACTAGTACACTCTTCAATTCGAGCTTCAGTCCATCTCTGACCTTTTCACCCTATCAATAGGGTCTTCCACTATCTTCAGTGCATACTTAGATAGCTCAGCAAATCTGGTCTCATACTGATCTACCGACAACGAGCCTTGGCGTAGGCAAGGAACTTCTCCATCTTCTGTTCCCTCGCAGTGTTGGAGAAATACTTACCATTGAACGCTCTAACAAAGGCATCCCACGTTGCACCGTACCTTCGGGAAAGACCATATCCTTAGAGGCTCTCTACCATGAGCTTGCATTTCCCTACAACTGGTAGACGGCCAAGGTAACCTTATCCTCATCTGCACACCTCAGTAGGGTGAATGCTTTCTCCAATTCCTCGATTCACGAGACAGCAGCCTCGGGATCTCCACCTCCTGAGAACTTGGGTGGCTTTACTTCAAAACTGCTCCACCAACTTTTGTGTCTGGCGCCCATCATTCGCCACTCCAGCTGGCCCGTTTCCTGGCGGAACACCCGCGGCAGTAACTTGATTCCTCATCTGATGTCTCATCATATCACTTAACGCTCCTAGTGCTTGCAGGATCCCATCAATTCTTGGATCCTTCTTATGTGGTCTACCTCGAGGTGCTCTTCCATCTAGGTTGCTCATTTTATAGGGACGTACGGGGTCTTGCTTACCCCATAGCAACTAATGATGAGAAGGCAACTCGACTAATCAAACAAGACAGCAATCACATGCATAAATTCACGATCCTACTAACTATCCAAATTCCCAACGCTTCTTATCACTCTAGGCCATGACCAGATGGATCAGGCTAACAATGCTCTGATACCACTTTGGGTAGGGATGTCACACCCCGATCCTCGGGTACGAGCCATCCCTAATAAAACGCCTTAGGTCGGAAAGAATAGCGTCCCAGGCACGCTAACGACCATACCCAAAAAAAATTTCTTACGCATGCGGAAACATTTTAAAACTCCCAAATAATTAATCAGCAAGGATAGAAAAGCAGGACATTCTCTTACCATAAATTTTAACTAGGTATTTTTAATACAAAAACAAAGTAGAGGATCGCTAATCCTATGGAGCTAAATAGCATAAATAAAACCTCATTCTTCGAGGTGGCTCCCAAAGACCAGCAAAAGGTTAGGTGGGTCGGGAAGGGTTAGCAACTTATCTACTCCAAAAGAGGGGCTACTACTCCATAATCCCCATATTCACTTGGGACCTAAAAAATGGTAACCACGACGGGATGAGAAATAAATCTCAGTGAGTCAATGCCTAAGCCCGGATAAGAAGATTATTCGCTCAGGCATCCTAATTAGTAAAGTCCCACATCAACCAAGATTTTTATAAAAAAAATAGCAGCCAATTCAAGTCTTCTCTTGAAATTATTTGGTCGGTGGTCACAAAGTTCATTACACATGACTGGTGTAACTTTACACTACGACTGTCAGTGTCTTCTGATAATCCATAAGATTCATATGACTGGCACGACACGTTACTATCAGAAAAATAACACACGACTGGTGTGACTTTACACTACGACTGGCAGTGTCTTCTAATAGTTCGTAAGATTCGTACGACTGGCACAACACATTTCTATCAGGAAATATGGCATACAACTAGTGTGACAGAGCATTACCACTGGCAGTGTCTCACGATAGTCCATAAGATTCGTACGATTGGAACATCCGGAACTACCATGATAATACCATACGACTGGCACAGACCGTACGACTGGCACGGATTTAAAGACCCTTGTGTGACCACCTTCTTTAATTATAAAAATCAGCCAATTTTCAATTTTTCCAACTGAACACCAATAATCAGTTTATTGTTCCATCTGACAGAAATTACTCTAATTATTGGCAGTCCAATGTCGATCTCGACCTCAAGCAACCGGCCATGGAAATTCCATAACAATTCTAATTATTTAAATAAATAACCACCAAGAACTACTGGACTACCAATCAGTCAGTCAAACAATTCATCGGTCGCTCGGCTCTAATCCATCTCACTCGTGATCAAAAATTCAATTAATCAGTCAATCGAATTTCTGACTAGCCATCAACCACTTCGGTACTCGGTCTAACTTATTTAATTGTGGCCATTTAACCTAAATCCAATCTCTAGCTAATCTGGCCACGATTAGACTACTGAAATTTCTAATTAAAATAAATAATTAAATAATTTAATCCCAAACGCAATAAACGCCTTAGCCAAGGATTAGAGGCTGACTCACAAACGTCAGCTAGTTCGAGCGACGGTGCGAACTCTGGCGAGCGGCGGTTTTTCGACGAGCAACGACGACGAGAACGACGAGGTTCTTAGCTGGATGGCGAGCGACCGTGGCTCGGATGAACAGCGAGTTTGGCTGAGCGGCGATGAGCTCAGGCGATTGGCTGGAACTCGCAGTGGGCATATGTAACGGGTGGTTGGAGCTCATGATAGCGTGAGCAGGGCTGTGGACGAGCTGGAGTAGTGGCTCGAGCGTGTTACGGCTGGAGGACGACAGCTAGGCGACGTGCTGTTGGAGCCAGTAGCCGCTGTGAGCAGGGACCAGTCAAGAGGAGAAAGCAACAGTAGCGGGCAGCACGATTCACAGGCGGTAGAGAGGACGACGGGCAGCAGTAGCTACGACCTCAAGCGATCGAAGGCGCTCAGGCCGACGGGAGGGATATCGGCAGCAACAACAACTCTAATAGCAAGCGAGTTCGAGCAACCGAGAGGGTGAGGATCGAGCAGCAACGGCTGACGAAGATTCTCGAGCAATAAAGGAGGATGGCAGCAAGAAGAGCTCGAGCTATGGTAACAGATCGAAGTCCAGCCGAGAGGAAGAGACATAAAAGAGAGAGAAGGAAAGCAGCAGTAGCCGAAGATTCAAGCAGATTCAATAGCAACAGGAATGAGCTGTAGCAAGCTCAACTGAGAGGAGCAACAGACGGGAGCAGCAGAGGGAGAAAAAGACAACAGCAGGTCTAGCCGATGAAGAAACGAAGGACGACGGGCTGCCAGTCCACTAAACAGAACACGAAGAAGAAGAAGTGCAGAGGAAAGAGGTGCACGACATTTTGGGGAAAAGTTCTTCCCACGTGAATAGGAAAGTGGGGAAGGGAGAAAAATAATTAAAAAAATTAGGCGAGAGAGGAGAAAAGACAAAATGAAAGGGTGAAGTGAAAAGGGATGGTGACAGAGGCTAGTGGCGTGGGAAATGATAAAGGGGAGATTTTCTCCTGCTTTTGGCCGAAAGGAGAGAGAGAGAGAGAGAGAGAGAGAGAGAGAGAGAGGGAGCAGGTAGGGATTTTCGACTGAAAATCAGAGGGAAATGGGGGCAGTTGGTCGGCGAAAACAACAAGGAAAGTGGGGGGAAACAATGCAATTAAGGTCAGATTCAAGATAGGATGAAAGTTTGCACAAAGAGTGGGAATATTTTGAGGGTTTACGCGACAAAGATTTAGACATGATTGGATTCGATGCGAATGAGGAATTTTTCGCACGAAAGGAGAATTATCTTCGGCGCGATTAAATGAGATTCTAATTTAATATTTGCATCCGAAAAATTTATTCTTATTTCCCAAAATTGAATTTCATTATAATTTCGGATTTTGAATTTTCGAGACGTCATAGAAGGACCTATCGATGGCTCCGTATGGCGAGTACTGGAGGCAGATGAGGAGCGTTTTCGTATTGCACCTTGTAAGCAACAGAGGGTCTAGTCGTTTCGCCCAGTTCGGGAGGAAGAAGTGGCTAACCTGATCGGCCACATCAAGGGCTAGCTCTCTTCTGTGTCACCGACTACTATGAACTTGAGCGAGACATTCGCGATGCTCACCAACAATGTGGTGTGTAGAGTGGCTTTGGGGAGTAAGTACGGTGGGAAGAGGTTCAAGGAGATGCTGATAGAGTTTGTGGAGTTGTTGGGGGTTTTCAACTTTGGGAATTATGTTCCATGGCTTGCATGGGTGCATCGACTAAGTGGTTTGGACGAGAAGCTGGACAAGGTGGCTAAAGAATTTGATGGTTTCTTGGATGAAGTTGTTGAAGAGCATGTGGAGAAGAGAAAAAGATGTGATGGTGGAGTCGAAGTAGTAAAAGGCAAAGCATATTTTATGGACATCTTGCTTTCTATCCAAAAGGAGAACACTATCGGTATTTCCATTGATCGGGTTTGCATGAAGGCTCTTATCTTGGTCTCTCGGTGAACTTCCAGATGTACGTGCTGGTGCCTCCCTCAAGCATACCAATATCTTGGCATACAATTAAAAACTCAGGGCCAAAAAAATGGGTTCAAGAGTTGTAGAGACAAGGGAATCCCAAGTTAATAATGTTCTTGGTGGCAAACAAGGCAGACCTGGCTTGGAAGAGGCAAGTGCAGAATGAGGTTCACCAAGGTTGCAGAGAGAAGACGAGTGAGAGAGAGAAAAGGAGAGAGAGACTCCCGGTTTTTTCTTCGGGTGGCCATGGGAGAGGCTCGGCCGCGAGCTTCTCAAGCTCCGTCGTCGCCAACCAGTCATCCTCAAGACTTGAAAACTAGCAGACAAGCTTCGTGGAACTAAGACGAGAAGCCCGAATTCCTTCATTCGTCGTTTCCTAGACAAAAACCGTAAGTGCCATTTCCGAGCTCTCGAAGGTCCGTCAATGGCAGATCTCCGTAGCGGCGATCATTCTTCGTGATTTTTAGTTCATATTATTCCTCATGGCTCATTGCTCCCGTACATACTCTTGATTTTCATTTTCATTGCATAAAAATACCTGAGTCGGCCTCGAACCCTTCGAACTTATCTTAAGCTCGCGAGCTCATTTTCAACGTCGATTGGAGCGATCAGGACATGAGGTAAGTACTTATGAACTCCTTACATGCTTGTGATGTGCTTAGTTTTGATCGATATTGTGCGAAACGTGAGATGGGCTTTTGCCATGGCCGGACGTTTCGAGCTCCATAAGTAGTGATCCCACCATTAGATCGGGCTAGATTTTGGATGTATTATAGCTTGCGTCAAGATGATTCCAACGAGCCCAAAATAGCCCAAATTGGAGAAAATCTCACCATTGGATGTTGCCGGGAAGCTCTCGGCCGTCTGCGGTCATCTTCAACCTTGGGCCTTTGACCAATCAACGAACGTTGACTGGTCAACAGCCGAGATGGTATTGACATGGATACCACGTGTCATGCCACGTCAGTCAGTCATTTTCTCAAAATAAAAAAATCATTTTCTGAAATTAAAATTGATTTTCGAAAATAAAAAATATTTGTGATTGTGTGGCCTAGGTTTGGCCATGCGTCACAATCTCGGCCATTCATTTATTTTAAAATATATATTTGGATCTAGCGGCTGTGATTGTGCCACATGGCGAGTATTCAGGCCTTGGATTAGAAAAAAGTGGGAAATTAGAAAAATGAATAAAAAAATTCAAAAAAAATAAAAAAAATACCAAAACTATGTCGTTTTTGAATTCGGTCAAAACTTGCGTGGGTTTAGGTCAGGCCTTCGGGTTCATGGGTCGGGTCAACCCGACCCGGTCCAAAGATAAAAATAATAATAAATAAAAATTCAAAAAAATGCAATAAAAAATCCAAAAAAAAGGAAAATTTCATAAAAATCATAAAAAAAATTCTAAAAAATTCCAAAAAATTAGAAAAATTCGGAAAAATTCTCAAAAAATTTGGAAAATAAAAAAATGACCACATTCAACTGGCTTGACCTATTTTCACTTCTCGAGTCTTAAAAATGATGATTTTTTCCTTCTGGTCAGTTTGACCCAAACCTCTCCGAATCACCCATGAAACCATTTGATGCATTCTCTAAGTCCTTAAGGCTTTACTAGGCTTGTATGTGACCACTTGAGTGCCGTTTTGGTGTGATTTATCCACATGTACTAATTCCTTGATTGCGCACTTTCAATTACTGATTGTCTGTGATAGCTTATCCCAACCGCATGAACCTTTTAGACTTTTAAGACTTACCTTACCCAAAACCTTCTGCATGAAATTGGTACCGAAAGTGCATTAATTAAAAAATTAATCTAACCAAGTCCCCGAACTCATTAATCTCTTGCTCGTAGGAATAAAGTATTTCTCCCAATACTTTATTTAGGTGTCTAATCAACCTACCCAAAATGATTAGTGACGACTCCAAAAATTAAAATCTTTTATCTAATGATCACTTGAACCATAAGTCATGATTTGGTAGAACTTAGGAGAGTTCGAGCTAAGTTAATTAATTAATTAATTAACTTGGTAATTCATTAACCTAAAATTTGGGAAGGCCGATTTTTTTTAGGTCGCGACATGAATGTTCTACATACTTTAGTAGGCCCTAGGGTGCGTGGTTAGCTCGAAATGGTTAGATTTTTGTTAGGCTCGTGACTTGATTTGCTGGGTTTACTGATTTGGGCCTCTATGGTTATTGTTCACGTCAGAGGATGTACTGTTCACATGTCATAGAGGCTGTCCATGAGTGTCATGTGGCTTCCCCTTGAGGTTTAGTGGACATAATGCGAGACTTAGGCTTGAATACGAGAATCTAGACATTGGTTACCTCTCGAGTGCACTATTAGAGACCCGAGATGTACTGTTCACGTGAGGAAACACGGTTCATTGGCAACCTGGGGCTATTTGCATGATTTTGGGGATCCGTTGACCTAAAATTTGGGAAGTCGGAATTTTTTTAGGTTGCGATAGCTTAGCGACTCCACTGGGGAGGTAAAATGAATTTTTTGCAAAAAAAATTTTAAGGAGGACTTAAGCTAGAAAATTTTGAAAATTCATTTGATTTGACAATTGGCTAAATTTACATTCTTAGGTGTTAAATGGTTTTGCAGAATGAGAGTTATAAGGGGAGAAGTTTGTGGCTAACCCTTTGTTTTGCAGACTTGATGTATGGGAATTGTGATTTAATTTTTGAACTATTGAAGCGGTGTTTACATTTAAATGTTGTGCATGTGTTTACAGTATTTGCACTACACTACACACAACCCGTGACCGAACTTGGGTCACACTAATAGTTTTAAGATGGTATTTAGATGGTTCTTTAACCTTAGTGGTAAGGCTTTGCTAAAGGTTATCCCATCTGGATCTCGAAAGTTTTTCCAAAAAATGGCTTAAGGGTTGTTCTCATGCGCGTGAAGCTACGATGCATGAGCGTTGCCCTTGTCGACCAAACCAAGCCAAAGTAATTGGACCCGATTAGTCATAACTATTGTATGCGAGGCTGCCACTAGTCATAACGATTGTGCGCGAGGCTGTGACATGTCATTTAGTTCATTACTTCACTTTGCAAAAGCCTTTAGGGTAGATATACTAAGATTTAAACTCATGACTTATGTGCATGTCTATGTGATTTGTATTGTATTTTTTTTCAAGGTAAAGTAAGTTCTCTAACTTTATCTTGAATTTATTTGTGGTCGGTCCATGTTAGGTGTCAATCAAATTGTGAACTTAACATCATGATAATTTTTTTCAAAAATAAAAATAAAAAATCAAATTGTCGTGTCATTTCTAAAAGATGAACGTGAAAAGATCCCTTTGGGAAATTTTGTTGACCAATAAAAGATTTTGCCATATCTTTTCTTAATGCTTTAATGGATACAAGATTTTCTTGACAAATTTACCCTTAAAAATTCATTGTGATAAAAGAAGAAAATTCCTTCAGGAAATTTGATAAATGTCAAAGGACTTCACATTTTTTTTCAAGTTAAAAACTTTGTCAAGAGAATTCTTTCTGAAAAAATTCACCTATGTTTTCCTAAGGCAAGTTTATCTGATTTCTCCACAAAAATGGAAAAATAAAATTGGACCAATTAAGCAAGTCATGGACCGACCTCTTTTGGGTCACATACTCATTACTTCCTCTACTTTTGTAGGAAATCATGGGTGCCCCAAGGCAAGAGCAAAATTATGTTCATTGACGATAACAACGTGCCAAATTTAATTGACAACTTGACTGTTGGCACAATTATTAGAGAACCCTTGAAGGAAGTGGGCGCCGACCTAAATCAGTAAAATTTCATTTCACACATTCCCTTATGGGGAATAGTTTCTGCTCTCTAGTATTTAGTTTGCATTTATAGAATTGGATTGTTATGATTGAATTTCCCCATTTGGGAGATTGTTTGCATCTTCAATTTAATAAGATGTAATTAATAAATTTTTTTTTTAATTTACATCTTATTAAATTGAAGATGCAAACAATCTCCCAAATGGGGAAATTCAATCATAACAATCCAATTCTATAAATGCAAACTAAATACTAGAGAGCAGAAACTATTCCCCATAAGGGAATGTGTGAAATGAAATTTTACTGATTTAGGTCGGCGCCCACTTCCTTCAAGGGTTCTCTAATAATTGTGCCAACAGTCAAGTTGTCAATTAAATTTGGCACGTTGTTATCGTCAATGAACATAATTTTGCTCTTGCCTTGGGGCACCCATGATTTCCTACAAAAGTAGAGGAAGTAATGAGTATGTGACCCAAAAGAGGTCGGTCCATGACTTGCTTAATTGGTCCAATTTTATTTTTCCATTTTTGTGGAGAAATCAGATAAACTTGCCTTAGGAAAACATAGGTGAATTTTTTCAGAAAGAATTCTCTTGACAAAGTTTTTAACTTGAAAAAAAATGTGAAGTCCTTTGACATTTATCAAATTTCCTGAAGGAATTTTCTTCTTTTATCACAATGAATTTTTAAGGGTAAATTTGTCAAGAAAATCTTGTATCCATTAAAGCATTAAGAAAAGATATGGCAAAATCTTTTATTGGTCAACAAAATTTCCCAAAGGGATCTTTTCACGTTCATCTTTTAGAAATGACACGACAATTTGATTTTTTATTTTTATTTTTGAAAAAAATTATCATGATGTTAAGTTCACAATTTGATTGACACCTAACATGGACCGACCACAAATAAATTCAAGATAAAGTTAGAGAACTTACTTTACCTTGAAAAAAAATACAATACAAATCACATAGACATGCACATAAGTCATGAGTTTAAATCTTAGTATATCTACCCTAAAGGCTTTTGCAAAGTGAAGTAATGAACTAAATGACATGTCACAGCCTCGCGCACAATCGTTATGACTAGTGGCAGCCTCGCATACAATAGTTATGACTAATCGGGTCCAATTACTTTGGCTTGGTTTGGTCGACAAGGGCAACGCTCATGCATCGTAGCTTCACGCGCATGAGAACAACCCTTAAGCCATTTTTTGAAAAACTTTCGAGATCCAGATGGGATAACCTTTAGCAAAGCCTTACCACTAAGGTTAAAGAACCATCTAAATACCATCTTAAAACTATTAGTGTGACCCAAGTTCGGTCACGGGTTGTGTGTAGTGTAGTGCAAATACTGTAAACACATGCACAACATTTAAATGTAAACACCGCTTCAATAGTTCAAAAATTAAATCACAATTCCCATACATCAAGCCTGCAAAACAAGGGGTTAGCCACAAACCCTCCCCTTATAACTCCCATTCTGCAAAATCATTTAACACCTAAGAATGTAAATTCAACTAATTATCAAATCAAATGAATTTTCATGAAATTTTTCTAGCTTAAGTCCTCCTTAAAACGTTTTTGCAAAACATTCATTTTTACCTCCCTAGTGGAGTCGCTAAGCTGTCGCAACTTAAAAAAAATCCGGCTTCCCAAATTTTAGGTCAACGGATCCCCAAAATCATGCAAATAGCCCCAGGTCACCAATGAACCGTGTTTCCTCACGTGAACAGTACATCTTGGGTCTCTAATAGTGCACTCGAGAGGTAACCAATGTCTAGATTCGCGTATTCAAGCCTAAGTCTCACATTACGTCCACTAAACCTCAAGGGGAAGCCACATGACACTCATGGACTGCCTCTATGACATGTGAACAGTACATCCTCCGACATGAACAGTAACCATAGAGGCCCAAATTAGTAAACCCAGCAAATCAAGTCACGAGCCTAACAAAAATCTAACCATTTCGAGCTAACCACGCACCCTAGGGCCTACTAAAGTATGTAGAACATTCATGTCGCGATCTAAAAAAAATCGGCCTTCCCAAATTTTAGGTTAATGAATTACCAAGTTAATTAATCTAATTAATTAACTTAACTCGAACTCTCCCAAGTTCTACCAAATCATGACTTATGATTCAAGTGATCATTAGATAAAAGATTTTAATTTTTGGAGTCGTCACTAATCATTTTGGGTAGGTTGATTAGACACCTAAATAAAGCATTGGGAGAAATACTTTATTCCTACGAACAAGAGATCAATGAGTTCGGGACTTGGTTAGATTAATTTTTTCAATTAATACACTTTCGGTACCAATTTCATGCAGAAGCTTTTGGGTTAAGGTAAGTCTTAAAAGTCTAAAAGGTTCATGCGGTTGGGATAAGCTATCATAGACCATCAGTAATTGAATGTGCGCAGATCAAGGAATTAGTACATGCAGATAAATCACATCAAAACGGCACTCAAGTGGTTACATACAAGCCTAGTAAAGCCTTAAGGACTTAGAGAATGCATCAAATGGTTTCATGGGTGATTCAAAGAGGTTTTGGTCAAACTGACCAGAAGGAAAAAATCATAATTTTTAAACTCGAGAAGTAAAAATAGGTCAAGCCAGTTGAATGTGGTCATTTTTTTATTTTCCACAATTTTTTGAGAATTTTTCCGAATTTTTCTAATTTTTTGGAATTTTTTAGAATTTTTTTTATGATTTTTATGAAATTTTCCTTTTTTTTGGATTTTTTATTGCATTTTTTTGAATTTTTCTTTATTATTATTTTTATCTTTGGACCGGGTCGGGGTTGACCCAACCCATGAACCCGAAGGCCTAACCTAAACCCATGCAAGTTTTGACCAAATTCAAAAACGACATAGTTTTGGTATTTTTTTTATTTTTTTTGAATTTTTTTATTCATTTTTCTAATTTCCCGCTTTTTTCTAATCCAAGGCCTGAATACTCGCCATGTGGCACAAGCACAGCCGCTAGATCCAAATATATATTTTAAAATAAATGAACGGCCGAGATCGTGACGCATGGCTAAACCTAGGCCACACAATCACAAAATATTTTTATTTTCGAAAATCAATTTTAATTTCAGAAAATGATTTTTTTTATTTTGAGAAAATGACTGACTAACGTGGCATGACACGTGGTATCCATGTCAATACCATCTCGGCTGTTGACCAGTCAACGTTCGTTGATTGGTCAAAGGCTCAAGGTTGAAGATGACCGCAGACGGCCGAGAGCTTCCCGGCAACATCCAATGGTGAGATTTTCTCCAATTTGGGCTATTTTGGGCTCATTGGAATCATCTTGACGCAAGCTATAATACATCCAAAATCTAGCCCGATCTAATGGTGGGATCACTACTTATGGAGCTCGAAACGTCCGGCCATGGCAAAAGCCCATCTCACGTTTCGCACAATATCGATCAAAACTAAGCACACCACAAGCATGTAAGGAGTTCATAAGTACTTACCTCATGTCCTGATCGCTCCAATCGACGTTGAAAATGAGCTCGCGAGCTTAAGATAAGTTCGAAGGGTTCGAGGCCGACTCAGGTATTTTTATGCAATGAAAATGAAAATCGAGAGTACGTACGGGAGCAATGAGCCATGAGGAATAATATGAACTAAAAATCACGAAGAATGATCGCCGCTACGGAGATCTGCCATTGACGGACCTTCGAGAGCTCGGAAATGGCACTTACGGTTTTTGTCTAGGAAACGACGAATGAAGGAATTCGAGCTTCTCGTCTTAGTTCCACGAAGCTTGTCAGCTAGTTTTCAAGTCTTAAGGATGACTGGTTGGCGACGACGGAGCTTGAGAAGCTCGCGGCCAAGCCTCTCCCATGGCCACCCGAAGAAAAAACCGGGAGTCTCTCTCTCCTTTTCTCTCTCTCACTCGTCTTCTCTCTGCAACCTTGGTGAACCTCATTCTGCACTTGCCTCTTCCAAGCCAGGTCTGCCTTGTTTGCCACCAAGAACATTATTAACTTGGGATTCCCTTGTCTCTACAACTCTTGAACCCATTTTTTTGGCCCTGAGTTTTTAATTGTATGCCAAGATATTGGTATGCTTGAGGGAGGCACCAGCACGTACATCTGGAAGTTCACCGAGAGACCAAGATAAGAGCCTTCATGCAAACCCGATCAATGGAAATACCGATAGTGTTCTCCTTTTGGATAGAAAGCAAGATGTCCATAAAATATGCTTTGCCTTTTACTACTTCGACTCCACCATCACATCTTTTTCTCTTCTCCACATGCTCTTCAACAACTTCATCCAAGAAACCATCAAATTCTTTAGCCACCTTGTCCAGCTTCTCGTCCAAACCACTTAGTCGATGCACCCATGCAAGCCATGGAACATAATTCCCAAAGTTGAAAACCCCCAACAACTCCACAAACTCTATCAGCATCTCCTTGAACCTCTTCCCACCGTACTTACTCCCCAAAGCCACTCTACACACCACATTGTTGGTGAGCATCGCGAATGTCTCGCTCAAGTTCATAGTAGTCGGTGACACAGAAGAGAGCTAGCCCTTGATGTGGCCGATCAGGTTAGCCACTTCTTCCTCCCGAACTGGGCGAAACGACTAGACCCTCTTGTTGCTTACAAGGTGCAATACGAAAACGCTCCTCATCTGCCTCCAGTACTCGCCATACGGAGCCATCGATAGGTCC
>JAGVVM010007255.1:0-19133 GCA_019149425.1 Psidium friedrichsthalianum
ATGCATATGAAACGCAAGACATCCAGAGGAATTGGATAATCTTCTAATATCCTCCCGAAGTGAGGCAGATCATCCAAGAAGGACGTTTCAATGACCTTCATGGTATCCTTCAGCAATACCATCAATATGTCATGGATGATTATGGCGGACTCATGTTCCAGGATTTCGATACTCGATATCCATTTATTAAACCTCTTCGTTGGGATCCTCGACTACCTTTTCTGGAAGATCAGAAATGGTTATTTTGGTTACTTATGCATTTCTACACCATTGCTATCGAATTTCCCACATAACAATTGTTTCAGACTATTCGACGAGCAATGAGGAATGAATACGGAGATCCCAACATGAAGATGTTTGTCCAGATGCTCACATGGTTCCAAACACTCAGCACATGGAACAGATTTATTTTTGTCCATAACACTATGGGATAAGCAGAACCAGAAAGGAACACGATAGTACTGTTTCACTGCCCCTGGACTTTCGTTAACTCCGCAGGTGGAGAAGTTTCAAATGATCCTCCTTTGATGGGAATGGTGACGTTCAAACCACAGCAAAATTTGCAGACTCTCATCATTCTCAAAACCCTGAGTACCAGACTCAGTGACAACCTGCATGAGTACAGAGAACTACAGCGAGACCTTTGCGAAAGGAATGGCCAGATTCCGCAAGTGATATGGCCAATGGACCCAGCAATACCTGTCCCATGGGAACAGCCTCAAGCTCCTCCAGTGGTACCTCCTGCCGACACCACTATGCAGGACTCTCAAGACCCTTACACTTTGGATTCCCCTTGGAATCTGTTTGCCGACACCACAGTCCCCCTACATGATGAAGGAGCCAGCTCATCCTCTCATCCTCCTCTCACTGTCGCTCAGCAGTACTGGTGGGACATCTATCAAGCCAACAAAGATGGTGCTCGAGACTCGACGTGCAATAATGATAATGAAGAGACACCTCCAGACCACATTCCAAGAAACCCTTCGTCCGACTCTGACGGATAAAGAATCCAGAAAGTGGTCCAAGATCCTCTTTGTCGAGGAGCGTCTGTCATCTAAATAATTGACCTTTAAGGTCCTCTCATATTACTGTGTGTACTAGTGTGTCGGTCGAATAATTTGTGTGTACTATTGTGTCGGTCAAGAGATGATAATCTCTCCCCCTCTTCCTCTATATAAGAAGAGGTTGTGTGTATTGTAAGGGCAGAAGACCCTCATAGGAGATTTCGGAATGAGATTCCTTTTTCTTCCTACCATGAGCTTCTAAACTCTTCGCTTCTTGCTAATGGCCTCTTAGTTCCCAAAATGTATGATGATGCAAAGCACTCCTCGAAGCATCTTGATAGTATCTTCTGCACTCGCCAGTAACGGATCTTGTGCATAAGAAAGGGACTTCGTGGCACTCATTTCTCTGCAAAGATCTCTCGTTCAAAGCCCTAGGGCACTAACAGGGAATCCCTTGACCCCTAGCCAAGTGGGCGTTTTATGGTCGGGATACCATACCTGTGTCTAGAGTTTTTGAACCTTTGATTCGAAGCTTTGATTTGTGTGTTTATGGATATCCTGACAGGTAGAGTGTGAAGCTCCACCCCTACTGTTCTTTCGAGTGTGACATGGCCCATGTTGATGTTCCAATATCCTTGGGATGTCCTGTTTGGAAACCTACCCTGATCAAACATCACGGTGGCCGGAGATGCTATGCACCTGATGACCCCTTACTTGGGCTAGTGCGGATGTTTTGCACTCGAGGATGTGGTGGTATTGGGCCGGCACTTGGGGGACTTGGTTTCCAAGCACGGCGAACTCATGTCCCGAGACATCGGATTCGCTATAAAGAAGTACGTAAAGGAAAGGAGATTGAGGGCGACGGCGTTGATAGCACCGTCGTACTTCTCCGGGTGGCTTTAGCACGATGGGTCCAGTCGATTGATGAGGTTCCTAAGGGATGTTGTGTTCTATAGGCTTATCTTAACTAGACTATTCACCGCGACACGATATGATCGTGGGAAGCTTTCCAGTGCCTCCTCTTTACCTTCATCTGGTTCCAAAAGCTCCATCTAATTACCCAGCTGCAATTCATATCGGAAAAGTCCATCTAATGGTCTTATAATTTGTTGTCGATAAAGGGCAATGGAGTTTATTGCAATTCATATCTGAGAAAACATGTATTCAGACTTTTTACGCAACAGTTTTAAAAATGATCTACATGGTAATTTGACTGATTTGGGGAATACTTGAGGATGATGCACTTTTTTATAATAACAATTATAGTTTTTCATGTTATATTAAAAAAATTTTGTGGATCCATTTGTGAAATAATTTTAGTTCTCTATTACTCACCGAGGTTTAGGGGACCAAAAGACTTATAACTTATCGCAAAAGTGCAATTGAGTCCTTAAACTATGGAATTAATTATAAAATTTATTAAATTGGTTCAATAAAGCCCCTCCATTAACTGAGCTCAATTTGATTAATAAAAAATGGTA
The DNA here is from genome assembly GCA_019149425.1 of Psidium friedrichsthalianum. Lineage (NCBI taxonomy): Eukaryota > Viridiplantae > Streptophyta > Magnoliopsida > Myrtales > Myrtaceae > Psidium > Psidium friedrichsthalianum. The sequence goes on from JAGVVM010007255.1 coordinate 2,486, forward strand.
ACATGATCTTTTTTTTTTTAGATTTTCAAAATGCGTAGCATCGATGTTTCCACTAAGTGCCACATAAGAAAAAATTGAAAATCTAAAAAAAATAAGATAAAAAATGAAAAATAAGATAAGAAAAAAACGAGGTTCATCTTTTGCTTGGACGGTTAATCTTTTTTTTTTTTTTGGAATACTTAAACTGTTCTATCTTCTTGGAGCCGCGGTAATAGCCTCTCGAGTTTCATCGAGCCTTAGGTGATGTCAAGGCATCGAATTTGAGCAAAGCCATACCAGGATTTTCATTTTTTTTTCTTTTCAATCTCGGGGTTTCATGTAAGAACTCAACAAAATAATAAGATGACCCAGTAAGAATCCTTTTTAATATTTCCATTTTCTGTATGTTCTATAATTTTTTATGATATGGCCTCAGTGGGCGTCTTGAAAAAATGGGAGAAGAATACTAGATGGCCCAAAAGATGTGTACGACACTCACTTTAGTATCAAAAGTTTCATTCACACCACTTCATTGCCAAATTTTTTGAAAAACGATCACCTTAAATGCAAACTTTGATCTGCTTAGCTGAAAATCCAATGTAGCTTTTTTTTATTAATTTATGAAACTGACGTGGTTCGCCGGAGGTCTAGTCAACAATAAAATAATGCTAAAAAGTGAAAATTATATAAAAATTTTAAAAATATAAAATTAATTAGTTAAAAAAAAGCTAAATTTTTTTTAAAAAGCACATGTAATAAAGGTCGTAAAACTTGTCATAAAAGTAAAATTGAGTTCTAAAACTTACAAAAAAGTGTAATCAAGTCTAAAACTTGTCAAATTGATGTAATTAAGTCCTTCCGTTAATTATGTCCATTTGGGCTAATGAAAATCGATTTTTTAAAAATATTTTCTCTCTCCTATGTTATAATGATGTGGCTAAGATTTTAAAAAAATGTCACTTAATATTAAAAATTTAATTATGAATGTCACGTATTAATTTTGGTAGAAATATCTTGCTGAATGCACTTAAGTGATTATTTTTCTCCAATTTGACACATTAGTGATCCGATGAAAATTTTGGCACTAAAATGAGCGAAGTACACAACTTTTGGCACTTCTTGTTTTCTTCTCCTTGAAAGTCATAATTAGGCAGAATTAAATAAGGGACTTGATTACACAAATTTGACAAGTTTTAGAACTTAGTTGCATTTTTTGAAAATTTATGACTCAATTACTTTTTTTTCCATAAATTTGAAGACTTTCGGCACACACATATGCCTTTTACCAAAGCAGTTTGTATAAAGTTGTGAACCATTTCTTTATGATTTATAAAAGTTTGAGGCGAACAAATAAATATGAGCAGACCCTTCGCATTTTGTGGGTCGTGAGGATGAACATGACCCACATGGCAATCATTGGTTAAGCAAAAGCTAAAAACCAATTTGGCATAAAAAAAAAATTAGGTTAAGTCTCGGCCTTTCACCGTTTCAAAACCAAAATAACACTGGAAACACATTTGGTCATCTTCATGAATTAGAAGATGCTCATTAAATTTGAAAAACCAAATGAATTTGTAAAAACTTTATTCTCTGTGGAAATTTTAATTTCACGAAACAAAAATGTTGCTCAGAATATAAAAAGGAAACCAAAATTAGAAAATTAGTTTGGTTTTGCGAAAAATGAATGATTTGAAAAATACTTCATAAGAATGATTGCTTATATCGCTCACAAAAATAAATGAATGAAGAAAATTTCACTTCCACAAAATATCGAGACATAAATTATTATAAAAACATATATTTTATTGAATGATTTTAAACAATATATATTATTATTTTTTAAAATTATTTTCTAAATTATTCATTTGACTTGACTTGACTTGAATTAAGTCGAGTTTGGCTTCTTTCTAGAGACTGTCGCGTTTCGTTCAATCACTGCCACACGATTCTGCAGCCGTAATTTTCATTCAGTGATGCTCCGGTGGCAAACGTAAGCAGTTACGTAGTTATCAACAGACGGACAAGTTCAACCACTCGATAAATAGCGACCACAAGGCAAAGAGACTCCGTATCCCAACGCAAAACCAAAACCCGCTCACACACCCACCTTCACTACACCAGCTCGCATTAGAAGACGATTGTTCATGGAGGAGGTGGTGATTGTGGGTGCCGGCATTGCGGGGCTGGCGACGGCGGTGGCCCTCAAGAAGGTCGGCGTCCAAGCCCTTGTCCTTGAGAAATCGAAGGAGCTGCGAACCACCGGCGCAGCTCTCGGGCTCTTCCCTAACGCGTGGGTCGCGCTCGATGCACTCGGGGTCTCGGACAAGCTCGCAGCCCTTTACGTGCCTATCGAAAGGTGAGGTCCTTGTTTGCTAAAGAATTTAAAACCTGATCCAATGTTTACTTCAGCAACCATGTACAGATCGAGAGTTAAATGAGTGATTTCTCTGTTATTACTGGAAATGGATAAATATAATTTCTGGCCTTTTCAAATCTGATTGTTTGATTTCTCGAAGCAGAAGAAATCAATGGAGGATGACGCCACTCAAAATGAGTGGAAGCCCACCCTTGCTTTGTTCCTTTCCAATTTAAAACCATTCTTTGATGGAAGGATGATGAAGTGGTGGGGATGATTACCGAAAACGTATTAAATTTTTGCACAATCGTCGATTCTATCCTAAATATTTTGATTTGGCTAATTTAAACTTAAATCTTTTGACGTAAACATTTTGATAATTTGACTATGTAGCCCGTCCGGCCAATTTGGACTAAAAATTACTGATATGGACATCGGCATGTGACATAATCCTTGCCCACGTGGACAATTATTGCCGTTTTTAAAGTTTTTGTCTGTTTTTTTGCTTCCTTTCTTCCTTTCTTTTGGCTTTGATTGTGGCTAGCGATCTGGCCGGCACCGGTTGACGGCATCACGGCCCTCGCTAGCTCTAGCAAGGGTTGCGACGCCCTCGACGGGCACCACAAGGGCTAGCAGCATCTCACCAAGATTTGCCAAGAGTCGTGGTACCAGAATGTGGCGAGTGCACTGCGTCCCTCACCGGCTCAACTAATTCTTTTCACACAGCGTACTTTCAAATGACTCAACTAACTTTCCGTTGAAAATACGACGTTGTTCTCGTGCGTGTTATACCACGTCTCTTGCAAGGCACTATGTGACCAAATTATATTTACAACGGATTAAAATCGGTCAAAAAGTAGTTATAATTCATCATTTGCGGGATGAAAAAAAAATGAAATTTGAGTGCATTTTCATCAATAAAAGCAAAATACAGTGGCTTGTCGTAAAATGCACCTTGAAATTTACCCCTTTTTTTCATTAAACGAATGGAAAAAGTGCTATATCAGTGGGAAGAAACAATAGGCTACTCAAGCAAGATATATCGAGTAGAAATATTAGCTCCACATTGGTTGTGTACTTTGTTAAATTGATTTTAGGTTTCGGGAACTTCTTGAATCAATTCGTTTATAATTACGAGAAAAATAGTTTCTTATTAAAATATTCTGATTCTTTATGTTCTTCTGTTCAGGGGATACATTACTGATCTCAAGACTAAATCGATTCAAGAGGTGCATTATCCTGCAAATAGCCGGTGAATCTCAAATTCCTTTTCATGTTTTCTATCTACCCTTTTCACCATCTCTTGTTTCCTTAATTTACTCTTTAACGTTTTAGATCAATTAATTTCTTGTAATCCTGTACTGTAGGCTTATTTTGTACAAAATGATATTAATGACCGTCAGAAATATAACATGAATGGGGGCAAATAGCCCCTATTTTTACGGCTCATCTTTTAAGAATATCATCATTAATGAAGTTTGATTATTCGATACTCCTTTTGTTAGATGCAATTGGACAATTTCATCCGGCTATGTTGTTGAAAATACATCTCGATTTTGAGGTCTATAAACTGAACTCGATCCAAATAGGCGCCCTAATTTAAGTAGGTTTCCTATAAGTGATTTCCCTTTTTTTTGCCCGTTTATTTGTATATAAGATGTGGCTCTTCTTCGTGAATAGTATCCAAGAGGAGCTTTTAGTATTTAAGCTCACAAAACATGTGGTTAGATTTGTGAATAACTTTGTGCATTGAGATGTTATCTTGTAAGGAATTTGAGTGTTAAACACTATGTAGGAAACTTGAAAACCATTAAGAGTGTTTCTATAATTCAAGTGTTATTCTAATTTTCGTCTTATTGCTTGATCTATAGTGAATCTTGTGTTCCTCTCCATATGGAGTAGGTCCCATTAATTGATCCATGTAAATTCGATATCCAATCTATTGTCAGTCTACTGTTCATCTTATAATTCAACCGCTTGTTTTTCGCCACAATCGTGTATTTTAAACGTGTTTGTATGCTAAAGATACAAAACCATGCCTTCGGAACTGCGCAGGACTGGAGCCCAACCAAGAGCGGTTCACCGAAAAGTCTTGCTGGAAGTTCTGGCAGAGGAGCTTCCACCCAATAGCATTCGGTTCTCTTCCAAGATAACTTCCATCGAAACCCAAGAAGTACAACACTCACCCATTTGTATCATCACGCTTGAAGATGGGTCCATCATAAAGTCTAAGGTCTCTGTAGTTCTCAAGTAACTTCATTTGAAATTAAATAAGTTGCGGTAACTTACCCATTTGGTTTGTGCGAGTGAAAATTAGTAATTATTGTACGTGTAGGTTGTTATAGGATGCGATGGTGTTCACTCCATCGTAGCCCATTGGCTTGGACTTCGCTCGCCGGTTTATTTGGGCCGGTCGGCGGTGCGTGGGCTGGCCGTGTTCCCAAAGGGTCACGGATATGACTGCAGCAGAGGGATTCAACAATTTGTAGATGTGGGCAAGAGGGGAGGTTTTGTTACTCTCAATGATAAGGAAGTGTACTGGTTCTTCGGGGGGAAGAGTCCTGCTAGAGGTATGTATGTATCCGTTCAATCATTTTGGATTTATTGGTTTTAGAGGAAAAGAAAGAAATAGTTATGAAGAATTAATTCTCAAATTCGGAGATCAATGTATATGTGATAATACCTTACTAATCCTCATTAATCTCTAACGTTTCAATTCTAAAGGTATGGGAAAAGGAGAAGATCCACAAATGATCCAAAGGGAGGTGATGGAAAATTTGGCAAAGGACTTCCCGCCGGTATACCTTGACGTTGTCAAGCACTCCGATCTTTCAAGTTTGACATGGGCCCCGCTGATGTTCCGATACCCTTGGGACATCCTGTTCGGAAACCTAGCCCGATCGAACATCACGGTGGCTGGAGACGCTATGCACCCGATGACTCCCGACTTGGGCCAGGGTGGATGCTCGGCGCTCGAGGACGCGGTAGTATTGGGCCGGCACCTCGGGGGATCGATTTCGAAGCATGGAGAACTCGTGGCCCGAGATGTCGGATTTGCTTTAGAGAGGTATGTGAAGGAGAGGAGATTGAGGGCAGCCCTGCTGATAACGGCATCGTACTTGTCGGGATGGGTGCAACAAGACGGTTCTAGTCGATTAATGAGGTTCCTAAGAGATGTTTTGTTCTACGGGCTCCTCTTGGCTAGAGTAGTGAACAGGATCGCACAATATGATTGTGGGAAGCTCCCTAGTGTCTCCTCTTTGCCTTCGCGTGAATCCGATAGCTCCATCTAGCTACGGAGTTGCAAATGGGCAATGGTCTTCTATTTTGTTTGATAGACGATGGTGAAGCTTATTGCAATTCGTAACAGAAAATTTAATCTTATTTGAATTAAGCATTTGATCGGAATTGGAGTTGAAATCGGCTTTAGCCATAACAAGTTGGAGGTGCATTGTGCGACTGGACTTCTCCAGCTGCAACAGTAGGCATGAACCGCAACAAAAGGAAAGCTCTCCAGCACCAAGGAGGAGAGGAAACATACAAGGCAAGGGAGGGCAGAGATTTGAGCTTATTGAAGCAAGATTGATTGACAAAACTCAAGTTAAAGTCCAATGGATGTAAGCAAAAACCGAAGGGCAAAAGACTATCGAAAAAATCTGCAGCTGCCCTTGTTAGCATACTTTTTCTAAACTATGCGGAAATTCATCATAACAACAATAGTTGATCTTCATGATTTTCACGAATGAGATGGATGAAGACATACCTTTATCCATGGCAAAATCTTCAAGCGTTGAGTGTTGTGTGAGACGATTAAAACCTAATTTCTTTCCCATAACCTTATGTACTTACGTCGTTTCTAATGAAGAAAAAATAATTTTACATCGTTATGTTAGTAACGTCGTTATGTCTATTTGTAGGGATTGGAGAGAGGATCAGACTTCCTTTTAAAAAGAAAACGTTATCCATGAGGTGCCTTGTCAAGAGGTGCCTTCTATCAAAGCGTATCAGATTTGCACTTTTTCAATCATATCTTTTCATAATCAATATAAATGAGTTATAATATGAAGTAATTGTTAAACGATTATTATATATATGTGCTAACCTGTGCATATCGGTGAGCTAATCTGTGGTATTTGTACATCATGAGATTAATACGTGATATCGACGCTTCACAAAGACGCCAAATCAAATGGTCTTCTTCGGGGTTTCGAACAAGCTCGCCACCCTCTATGAAAGTTTAAGGCGGCTAAACGCATACCGTTGTCAATCCACGAGACAGGGCGACCTATTCAACGGTGGGTGAATTAATGGCATGCAATACGTCTAGAAATTAAGAAGCACATGATATAAATAGCAGCCATGAGAAAGAGACTCCTTATCCCAATTCAAGAACAAAACACCCACACACACTCACAAGCTCGGATTAGAAGAGGACCATACACGGAGGAGGTGGTGATCGTGAGCGGGGCCTTTGCGGGGCTGGTGACGGCGGCGGCCCTTAAGAAGGTCGGTGTGCGAGCCCTCGTCCTGGAGAGATCGACAGAGCTGTGAGCGACTGGGGCAGCTCTCAGTCTCTTCCCTAATGCATGGGTCACACTCGATGCGCTTGGTGTTTCGGACAAGCTCGTAGCCCTTTGTGCTCCTTCGGACAAGTGAGGTCCTTGTTTGCTCCTTATATATGATCGGAAAGTGTCCTTGTTTGCTCCTTATACATGAAGCCGACTCTTGGAGGGTAAAAGATTTAAGATGCTTGATCTTGAATCTGACACTTTCTCATTAAGTAGAATAGTTAACTTTACTTAATAGTATTCTGAATTTTTTTTTTTCGTGCTTGTCTATCAGGTTATACGTAACTAATGTCCAGACCAAATCGGTTCAAGAAGTGCGTTTTGCATCAAATGACCGGGTGAATCTCTCATATTTTCTACCTACCCTTTCATGATCACTTGTTTCCTTAATTTACTTTGTAATGTTTTAGACCAGTCATTTTGTGGTAATATTCTGCTACATATTTTATTCGGACAAAGCGCTACAAATGACCGGCGGAATTATCCCACGAACCGGAATTTAACCTCTATTTTTACAGCTCATCTTTGTAGAAGATCTCCAATCAATTAAGTTGGGAACATTACCAAAAAAGTCCTAAACCTATTGCAATTGTGCCAATTCAATCCTAATTTTTTTTGCCAATTTAATCCCAAACTTTTTGCATTTATGTCAATTCAGTCTCTCTAGCGAACTTTGACCTGAAATCGCTAATGTGATGGTATCGGCGCTGAAGCATGAAGTGGCAATTTTCAATAATTTTTTTTAAATTATTTATTTTCTTTTTCTTTTCTTGTTTTCTTCCATAACTTTTTCTTCCTCCAGCCGGTTGACAAGGTCCAATGACTAGCCATTTGCTAGCCTCAGGTGAAGCTCGCCCTCACCTGCCCCTAGCGAGGCCACCCTCGCCCAACGACAAAAGATAAAAAAAAAAAGAATAAAAAGAAAAGAAAAATAAACAAAGAATAATTTTCAAACAAAATACTTTAATATCATTAAAATATTGCCACTAGTGATTTCTAGTCAGAATTGGCCAAATGGATTGAATTGACACAAATGCAAAAAGGTTTAAAATTGAATTGGTACAATTGCAATAGGTTTAAGATTTTTTTAGTAATTCTTCCCAATTAAGAATGATTATTTCATACTCTTTTTGTTAGATATATAGGACTGGATGATTTATCTGGATGATGTTTATCTTATGCATGTGTTCATCGTGCGCCAATGGTGGAAAACCATGCCTTTGCATTAAGCAGGAATGGAGCTCCACCAAGAACAATTCACCAGAAAGTGTTGTTGGAAGCTCTGGCAGAGGAGCTTCCTCCAGATACCACGCGGTTCTCTTCCAAGATAACTTCCATCGAAACCCAAGTAGAACAAGGCTCGCCCATTTGCATGGCCACGCTTGATGATGGGACCGTCCTAAAGTCTAAGGTCCCAACAGTTATTCGAGTATACCTTCCTTTTAGAAATTGAAATAAGATGAGGTAACTTATCGGACTTTAATTTATCCGCCACCGTGATTACGATACATGCAGGCTGTCATTGGATGCGATGGGTTGCACTCTATCGTGGCCCGTTGGCTCGGGCTTCGTCCACTGGTCTATGCAGGCCGATCGGCAGTGCACAGATTGTCCTTGCTCCCGGAGGGCCACGAACTTGAGCATGGCGCGATTCAACAATTTCTAGACGTGGGCAAGGGGGCAGGTTTTATTGCTCTCAATGATAAGGAAGTGTACTGGTTCTGCGCGGTGATGGGCTCTCCTAAAGGTACCATATATAGATTGAATTTGTATATTCTAACTACTACACATGTTGGTGTGTTTTTTTTTTTTAATTATAGTGAGTGAGTCGCCCTTCCTTTGTATAGTGCAATGGAAAGGTAGCCAGATTGCTTTTAAGGGAAAAAAGAAGAAAAAGTTACTAATAATTATTTCATAAATTGGGGAGAAATTTTCAAAAAAAAAAAAGGCCAGAAATGTCTTTATTTTCTCAAACAAGGACCTAAAGTGGATACTATTTCAAATGAGTGCCTGAAGTAACCTTATAGTCCCAAAAAAGAGCTAACTCACCAGTTAGTTGGGATATTTTGGTTATTTGATGTTTTTTTATTATTTATTTTTTCTTTTCCCAATTTTTCAAAAAAATTTAAAAAAACTAAGAAGTGAAAAAAAAATTGAAACACAGGCAAGAGGGCAACCCCCTCTTGCCTATGGCTGCCATCCCAACACCAGTGGGGTGGCGATTAGGGCCTACTGGCCCTTGCCAAAATCGGGAGAGGGTCAAGGCCCTCAATTGGTCTAGGGAAACAGTCAATGGAGGTTCAGTGACCGTCACCCTAGACTGGTAGCCCTCGCCTCTAGTTAATGGGGTCACTAGCCTTATCGAGGCGCCGATGACCCCACTTGCCATTGTAACTACCTCACTAGCAATAGGGAGGTGGCTTACGTTTGTCTTTTTTTTTTCAAAATTTTTATTTAATTTAACTAAAAGTTAGGTTAAAATTATATTCTAACGAAATATTTAGCCAGCCGGCAAGGTGAGGCCCTTATTTAAAATAATCATGGCCACTTCAGGTTCATATTTAAGACAATGAGGACAATTCAAGCTCTTATTTGAGAAAATGAGAATATTTGGGGCCTTTACTTGAAATTTTTCTCAAATTGAGTGAGGATTGTTGTCGCGACTCGAAAGATTTTTTTAATTTTCGATCAGGTGAACGAATTATTAGGTTAATTAATCTAATTAACCTAACGCGGACCTTCCCTAGCCCTACTGAATCGCAACTTTGGTTTATGTTTAAATGATTTTAAAAATTAGAGTCGCCACTAATCGTTCTTGGTAGGTCGATTAGAAACCTAAGTAAATTAGTGGAAGAACTAAATTGCTTCTACGAATTAGAGATTATGAGTTCGGGGGTTTGGTTACGCTGGATTACTCTAACGCCCTTTCGGTACCATTTTATTTCATGAAAAATCATTTGGGATGAGATTTGGGGTCAAACTGACCAGAAGGGTAAAATGGTCATTTTTTAAGGATCGGAAGTGGAAACAGGTCAAACCAGTTGAATGTGGCCATTCTTTATTTCCCACAATTTCTGAGAATTTTTCTGAATTATTTTTCTGATTTTCTGGAGACAATCTACCCATGAGGGGTAAAATTGTCATTTGGGAGTCAAGACAAAATGGGTCTGGCAGTCAAAATTGACCCTTTCCATTGACCATTTTTGAGATTTTCTGAATTTTCCGAGACAATTTGCTCATGAGGGGCAAAATCGCATTGATCGGGAAGGGATTTCCAAAAATAGGCGAACAGTCAAAATGGCCCGTTTCCTAATTTTTGAGATTATTCTGAATTTTTCAGAATTTTTCGAGACAATTTACCCATAAGGGGCAAAATCATCATTTTGAAAAGATTAGGAAGGAAATTCATCAAAAATAAGATAGGTCAGTCGAAATGGCCCGTTTTCTAATTTTTAGAATTTTTGAGAATTTTTCAAAATTTTCAAGACAATTTGCCCATAAAGGGCAAAATCGTCATTTTGAAAATATTAGAAAGGAAAATCATCAAAAATAGGATTGACCAATCGAAATGGCTCGTTTCCTAATTTTTGAGATTATTCTGAATTTTTCAGAATTTTTCGAGACAATTTACTCAAAATGGGCAAAATCGTCATTTTGAAAATATCGGGAAGGGAAATCATCAAAAATACGATTGGCCAGTCGAAATGGCCTGTTTCCTAATTTTTGGAACTTTTGAGAATTTTGCGAAGTTTTCCGAGACAATTTACCCATAAGGAGCAAAATCGTCATTTTGAAAAGTTTAGGAAGACAAAATTGTGAAAAATAGGATTCATCAGCTAAAATGATCCATTTCCTGATTTTTGAGGCTTTTGAGAATTTTTGAAATTTTTCTGACTTTTTTAGAATTTTTCAAGAATTTTCCATTTTTTTCGATTTTTTTATTATAAATATTATTTATTTCGAAAATAGTGATCTGGGCTGGGCTTAGAAGCCCAACCCTTCAAAAGCAGAGAAATAGGAAAGGGCTTAAAGCCCAAACGAAAATCCCAAAAAAATTTATTCTAAAGCCCCAATCGAGCCTAAAGCCCAATTAGCCTATTCTGGCCCACTCTCCAGCATGAGCCCACTCTCTATCTAGCAAGCCCACTCGAACCTGATTTGGAAGAAACCTACTCCCTATCTCTTTCCTTCTCGCACAGCAGGATGAAGCTAAGTGGTTTATGAACATGGCAAACTGAAATTACTGTTGCTTGAGCTGAAACTTAAAAACGTTCATCATCGGCTTTTGTTTAAAAGTTGCAGAAACATGCAAGAAGGAAAGAGATTTGAGCAAAGAACCTGCAACCATAGACCTGCAAAATTGTAGCTGCTTTCGACAAATGCATTGTAATCTGGCCTCCCAATGAAGGAGTAGGCATGCTAGATTTTTCCCCATTCGTTTGGCTCGATCCCGTAACAGGAAGAGCTCATCATTGAGAACCATGCATTGATCAGTCCATGAGTAGTATCTGCAGATGACTTCAACTTCTTGGACCTTTCAAAGCCATATTTGACTGGGTATATGCAGTTTGGTATGCTGATTGTCTAGAATGAGATTCTCCTGTACCCCAGTCGGCAACTCCTATATTTTTTTTCTTTTCCCTGTCGTACAAATCCTGTCGGTCCAGGAAGACTAAACCGTATCCCCAAGTTGTCCGAACTCAGCATGATCAGCGTGGCTGTGATACTCAATGGCATTCGTGGGACTCATGTCATGATCCGAGATTTTTCCATTTGCCGATGGAGTGCTGAAACTGGTGGTAGCACTCCCAAATCGAGATTTTTCATTTGCCGAGGCTTGGCCGAACCGATTTGGATCAAATCGATGAATGAAAAGCGGGAGAATCAATTCAATATTTGTTCAAGATGCTATGCAAAACAATGAAATGGACATACGACTGATAGAGGCACTCGGTTGTGATATGGATTCGAATCAGGCATTTAGTTGAAATCGTTATGCACAGTTGCGAAAAATATATAAAAAAAAATGAACATTATTCGTCTAACGACCAAACCGGATGAGGCAGACGCTGAATGCAGGTTCTATGAACAACCATGATGTCACAAACTATCTAGTTTGGCTCATTCGATTGAAGTCGAACCGAGCCAAAATAAAAATCACCGTAAGTCAATTGCGAAAATAGAGTAGGATCAGGAGGGGAGGATACAAAACCTGTTTTTCGTGCGGAGACGATGACGACAACGGCTTGACGAGGTCAGGGAACTGTCTAATGCTCCGGTGAAGCTATGCTGAAGCTTCGAACCGCTCGGATCTATCACGGACAGCAACGATGAGCTCGCGACCTCCCTCTCGATTGCCCTTGAGCAAAACGCTCTAGGAGTTGTCCATCACTCTCCTCGTTCTTTTTATTTTATCAGTATAAACCCGTGCAGTGCCCCCTCTCTTTTTCGTTTCGGTGCCAACCTGCTCCATCGCAAAAACTTCAAGGCACCACAGAACACTACTCCTTGTTGTGGTACCTCAGATGCTCCACCATCAGCACAGTTGGCTTGATTGACTCTCTAGCATCCACGAGTTCCTTCACGGGTTTATGCTCGCGAGCCCAGGGTATCTTCAAGTGTTGCCGAGACCCCCCTCGGGAGCTAACTCCCGTTTTCTCTTTTGTCGACCAGCCATCCTCCTCCCCTTCTGTCTGGACCAGCTGGATCAGATCCTTCCGTCCCCCCAGAAGATCTTCTCTCCATTTTTTCTAGTGGAGTCTGCCCTTTTTTTTCCTTTCTTCCTTCTAATGATCGTGTTCCCTCTCTTTATCATTCCCTCTCCATTCTCTTTTTTTTTTTTTTTGTCTTTGAATCATGCACCATCCCCCACTTTCTCTCTCATCATTGCCCACTCAAAATTTGTCCTGATACCAAATCAGTTGATCATTAGGACTGTAATCCCTCGTAGTCCATGCGTAGCAGCTGGATGAGTGGCATAAGTGGCCAACCTGAGTGCCCTCCTCTTTTGCATTCCTCCAATATCTCGAAAGTGGTAAGAAGATGTCAAACAGCAGAGGAGTTTAAGATTGGTTCATTCTGAAGAACTAGGGAGTGCATGATATCCAGTCCCGTGTAAACTGTGAGATTTGCGGAAGTGGACGAGTATGGCTGTACATTCACTCCCTAGTTCTTCAGAATCCAAATTAAAAGCTGCCAATGCACGCTCCTGACAAAGAGTTTCAATCTCATCCATGTATTGATTCGGGCTTTTTACGGAAAATGGGTTAAAAAATTTATCTTTTTATCGATTTGGATTTTGCGATGAGAAAATACGAAAATGGGGCTTGTTCAGCAATGGGGGAGCCGAACAAGCTCTTGTTCGGTGGTTGTACAGCCGAACAAGAAAGAAGACCTTGTTCGGCACTATAAAGTGCCGAACAAGGAAAAGTTTGGGGAATGGAAAATTGGAAAATTCGTAAAAAATTATAAAAAAGAGAAAAAAAAACACCAAAAAATTCTAAAAAAATTTTCATAAAATCCCAAAATTAGGAAATGACCATTTTAACGGGTCGGTCCTATTTTTGATGGTTTTCACTTTTAGACATTTCGAAATGATGATTTTGCCCCTTACGGGCAAATTGTATCGTCTCGAAAAAATTTCAAAAGTTTCCAAAAATCATATTAGAAGCTTTAACGAAGCCTGATGATCCAATTTGGAAGAAAAGTAATTTTTTGAAATTTGTCGTAAATTTTAATATTATTTTCCATATTAAGAAAATATCCGAAAATAAGAAAATAGATTTCATAGACTACAAATTGAAGAAATTGCCAAATTTTATTTTAAAAACCTTTCCATGTTGGACCATTTAAAATACTGACTAGTTTTTTGTGAACACTTTTTTTTCCATAAGGGGCAAAATCATCATTTGAAAAGATAGATGAGAAAAATCCTTAAAAGTAGGATTGACCAATTAAATGGCCTATTTCCTAATTTTGAAATTTTTTTTGGAAACTTTTGAAATTTTTCGAGACAATTTGCCCGTAATGGGCAAAAATCGTCATTTCGAAATGTCTAAAAGGGAAAACCATCAAAAATAGGACCGACCCGTTAAAATGGTCATTTCCTAATTTTTGGATTTATAGAAATTTTTTTAAATTTTTTTGGTGTTTTTTTTGTTTTTTTTATAATTTTCTACGAATTTTCAATTTTCCATTTTTTTTTCACCCCCCATGCCCCACCCCCCCCCCCCCCCCCCCCCCCCCCACTTTTCCTTGTTCGGCACTATAAGGGCCGAACAAGGTCTTCTGTCTTGTTCGGCGGTACAACGCCGAACAGGGGCTTGTTCAGCTCCCCATTGCCGAACAAGCCCCATTTCGTATTTTTCTTACGCAAAACCCAAATCAGTAAAAGATAAATTTTTTAACCCATTTTCGTAAAAAGCCCTATTGATTCCCACCACAGTACCGCTCGCGGGCAATCCTTCGGAGGACTTATTTGTTAAGTGGCTACCTAGTGCTTCCATTACCGCTTTACACACGAAATTCTCCGAGGCAACAATTCAATTCCCTTCGCTTGCCTGTTCTTCTTCCTTCTTTTTCTTTTACTCTCCTTTTAGAGGGACTCCTCCTCCACTAACTTTCCTTTCCCCGGTCTTCAATTGCACGTTCTCATCTTGCTTCCATTCTCCACTAATTCCCTCTAATTCCATTGTCCACTAACTGGCAGCAATTATGGTGATTCCAACTGGTGAGGACTACTTTTCCTCTTCTCCTCAATCCCTTTTCAGTCGGGTTTGGTGTCAATTTGCTTCATCTGTCGGATTGGGTCACATCTAGATCTGTAATTATCCTCGACTTGGCCCCCCACTTGATTGTAAAAGATTGTAGAGCGGTCATTGCAAGAAGGCCAATATGCATGCTGTCACTTGACAAAACTGATAAAGGCGTAACGGTCCGCGGACAATTTGCCTGTCGAGTATCAAGAAGCAATTGATTCTTCTCATTCCAGATAAAAAGAACAGAATCTCCAGCAATTAGTCCTTTTCGCACCAACAAATACACTCCAGCCTGTTGTGCAAAGATCCTCTTGGGATGACCCCGAAAAATATATCTAAATTTCCATTCATTATCATGAAGATCCATGGCTATTAACTCTTGAGTGGAGGCTGCTGTGAGTACTCGAGAGGAGGGAAAACTCTTTTCTGCTGCTCGACGAGGTACAAAGAGTCCCCCCACGAGTACTAGTATCATTTGCAGTCAATGTTGCAGAAGTAGCTCGTTGCTGTTTACTGGGAATTCCCAATTCTACCGGGAGTAGATTAGATCCTTTTGCTCTTGCGGACTTAGAGGCTGGAGGGTCATTTGAGCATACACTTCATCCGTCTCCACATCTGCTCACTATGCCTTTGAGGAAAAGTAGACTACTCTGCTTCCAACAGGAGCCAATGACACAAGAGGACCAGCACATGCATGCCATAGCTCAGAGTTCAAACATTTCTTTTCCCCTGCCTTTGAGGCTTCGGGCAACTGATGGTTTAAAGCCTGACAACGAGAGTCTGATTCTGGTTACAATTGGGCTAAGACGAATATTTGAACTATTAGAGGACAATGTCACAACTCCTAAAAGTAAAAAAAATGAAATAAATTGACTCAAAATGGATTTTTTTTTGCTTGATTCAAGATTATGCTCGTGAAGGAACAAATGATCCCGAATTGGATTTTTTGAATTTGCGATGGCCAACATGAAAAGGGATTTAAAATAAAATATTGACTATTTTTTGTATTTTTGTGGCCTCAAATGTTATTTTTTCCCGAATTTTCAAATATTTTTGTATTTTTCAAAAATATTAAAAAATACAAAAAAAAATTGAAAAATATTTTCGTTTAAAAAATGATTTGACTAGGCTCGGACAAGGCTTCCAAAGTTGATTTTTCAATTTTTTTTCAATTTTTCTTGATTTTCTATGAATTTTCGAAAATAAAATACAAGAAAATACTGAAAATATGAAAATTATTTTTTGGTCAAAATTAGTTCCTTAGGCCTTGGCCAATGTCACCAGAGTTGATTTTTTAATTTTATGATTTTTTATGAATTTTTCTATTAATTTTAAAGAGAAAATGTGTTAAAAATCAAGTGTCAACAATTGTATAATAATAGCTCACTTGACTATGACACTCTTTAATAATAATAGCTCACTAATCTTCCTTGATCCTAACGTTTCAATTGGCAATGTGTAGAAAAACTAGATCTAGAAATGATACAAAGGGAAGTAAGTGAGACTTTGGCAAAGAACTTCCCACCGGTGTTCATCAATGTCGTCACGGCACTCCGATCTTTCGAGCTTGACATGGCCCCTGTTGATGTTCTGATATCCTTGGTACGTCCTATTCGGAAACCTAGCCCAATCAAAGTCACGGTGACCGGAGACGCTTTATGCACATCCAATGGACCCTAACTTGGGCCAGGGCGGATGTTCGGCGCTTGAGGTGCGGTGGTATTGGGCAGAACTTGGGGGACTTGATTTCCAAGCATGGCGAACTCGTGGCCTGAGACAATTGAATTCGCTATAAGAGAAGTATGTAAGGAAATGAGATTGAGGGCAGCGGCGTCGACAGCAGTGGTCGTACTTCTTGGGGTGCTTCAAAACGACTGGTCCTGTCAATTGAACGAGGTTCGCTAAAGAATGTGTTCTATAGGTTTTATCTTAACTAGACTATTCAACCCCACCAATAGGATTGTGTGAACTTCCCAGTGTCTCCTCTT
>JAGVVM010007256.1:0-19831 GCA_019149425.1 Psidium friedrichsthalianum
GTCTTTCAGATTCTTCCATGATCCTGGCCCCAGCTTTTTTCAGTAACAGAACAGTTCTTGGGTACTTTTCCACATAAGCATCGTTTGCTGGCGTACTAGGGGATTAAATGCCAACGAAGATTCAGTAACTTTCTCTTCATGGCACGAAAACCATCTGTACGAACTAAAAAAAGCATCTCTGCTTTCCTTTTCTTGACTGCACCCTTACAACACCAGTGGGGGGCCGAAGCACACATTTTCCGTCAACTTCTTGCCATCATCACCATTAACTAAGACTGATTCCAGCATTTCTTTTACGTTCCTCCCCACATTGTTTTTCAAGTCAATAAGATTCTCATCTAAAATTATTGTTCAACACCAACAGTTGGAGTATCACCTGAATTAGAGAGTCCTTTTCCAAACCTAATCCTCGAAGTGGCGTGTGACTATTCCACGAATCCAAATGCCTTCTATGGGCATCATCCTTCATAAGCTGGTGCTTTCTGGGGCATTTGTAGTGCTCTTGACATTAAGGGAACCATTGGGAACTCCCTGACTTTGCAAAACTCAACACTGACTTTCCCTTAGCAGATTTGTCTTTCTGAGCCCTCTGATCAAGTGCACTCAAGCTGGGGTTGTTTCAACTTCTTCGACTGATTAGGAAATAAGTAGGAGGTGAAATCTTTTTTTCTATAGAGGAACCTCGACATCTCTGTTTTGAGATATTTGCTAGGAGGGAATTGAGATTAAGAGGATCGATGTTAATGAATGAGTTGTTTGAAGATTCTGACCATTTTAATGTCTGTGTCTAATGATTTCACGCTGTCAATAGAACAGAGGGGATTATTATTCCCATTGACGTCCTCTTTGCCATAATCTCATTTTGGAGGGAGTTTCCATTGAGAAGCTCCATTTGAACCGTGTGCCATTTCCGAAGCTTTTCCTCAATGAACTCTTCTTCATTCTCAGCGAATATCCCGTCTTCACCAACGAGAGATTCATGATAATCCCCAATTCCATTTGTTGCTTCTAAGCTGCATCCTTAGAAGAGGCAGAATTGGCCTCGAATCGGCTCATATACTGTCTTCATCTAGACACATAGCAGAAGTTCTCCAAACCCCTTCTTTACTGTGGAGATAAATGGGCTTTTTGCTGCAATCTGATAGTATCGATGCAAATTTTTCCACCTGATCCTCGTAGGTGCAGTCCCTACTTCAACTGTGATTTTGATCACTTCAATGTTTCCCAGAAACGAAATAGCCTCATCTAAGGCCAACTGATAAAGTTATCCTTTATCGTCTCCGCCCTTAGATCAACAATTGTCTTAAAGCCATTCGCAATCAACCATTTAGAGGACCCTCATCAGTCACCTGACCACCCTTCCAAAATGCAACCTCAGAATCTAAGTCCTCTCTGAAAGGGACAAATAAACAGGACCCCAGTTAGCAACAGCAATGGCAAGGATGGCCATCCCCACGAGGGAAGCCTGAGTCGAAACAGACATTTTTCAGCCTTTGTAATTTCTCCAGGACATCCAGGCTCCGTTTCATCATCTGGTGTCACACATATATTTTCAAGGGCAACATGAGACTCTCGCAACATCGCTTCATTCACTTCTGAACATGGCGAGGGGAGGAAGCTTACCATCCTCCATCATGCTTACATCTGCCGCCCGAAATGAGTTCATGATAGAAGACCGTCCAGACAGAACACCTCTCTCGCCTTGTTCAAGAGAGATAACACACAACCTAGGACAGAGACTATTTTATCTTCCAAAAGCGGTTTTTCCTCTGCCAAGAAATCATAAGGAACAGCGCATTCTCCTGTCAATGGATTGGCACAAGGTGTCCATCAGTGCGGCATGAAGCCGCTCCGCAGCTCTGAAGATTCTGCAATACGCTTCGTTTCTGCAATATCCCCAGGAAGAGGACCTATCCATGGCAACTGCGATGTGTCCTGAGAGAGCCAATCTTCTGCCAAAGAACAAATCTCGGTCTATCATGCATCCAGACACCGAGCTGGTGTCATCAATTTAGTACTCTTCCACTCGTGTTCAAAAAAGCGGTACTTAACTAACACGAAGCAAAAAGCAACCTTTCTATTCTCCAACACAAGAGTGATAAGAAATTTATAAGCTAAAGCACTGCATAACAAAGCCAAAACAAGCTTCACTACGTACAGATGCCCTCTATGAGTACTCACAGAGATAACTCTTTCACTAGGATTCAAGCAGCAATCACAGCGATTTTTCATGCTATGAGCTGAAAATAGAGACCCCAAACAGGAAAAAAGGAAAAATCGCAACTCTCTCGGACATATCGACCAGCGCCGAACTCGTTCTCCCCGAAGAATCAACTACGTGAGTTCGCCAACTCACCTGCGAGTCGAAACCCACACGGGCGAGAAGCCACTCCGAATCTCAGCCACAGACGAAGAACCCGAAGCGCCGCTGGGCCTGCCCCCGCAGCGCGAAGCCGCATCCCAACAGGACGGAGCTTCGATCACTCAGCAGCTGGCATCGGTTCTTCTTCAGAGGCCAAAGGGGTAGGCGCGAGGGAGGAACTCCGGGGGAGCGGAGGCGAGCGGCGCATCTCGAGGGCGATCGCCGGGTGGCAGGCGTGGGGGCAACGCGCCATGGGGGCGGAGGGGAAAGGAGTATTGCTCCAGCGTTGAGGCTCGGACGAAGGATCGCGGGATGATGAAATAGGATGCTGTCGAACATGAAACCCCGTGGGATGTGGATAATATCGGCGGCATGGTTGGCGTGAAGTTAGTGGCAATTTAGTGGCTTCAGTTTATTCGTCTTGATGCTTCTTGTTTCTTCTTGCTTTTT
This sequence comes from Psidium friedrichsthalianum, assembly GCA_019149425.1. Lineage (NCBI taxonomy): Eukaryota > Viridiplantae > Streptophyta > Magnoliopsida > Myrtales > Myrtaceae > Psidium > Psidium friedrichsthalianum. The sequence continues at coordinate 2,813 of JAGVVM010007256.1, forward strand.
GGCTTCTTCTGGTTCGATTCGGAAGAGCCAGTTTGAAGGGAGATGTTGATGTGGATGTTGAGAGGGAGGGAAGGTGAATATTAAGGGGAAGGTTTTCCAGAGGAGGGGAATCGAAGAAGGAGGAGACTCTTTAAAAATGTAACAGGGGGTTCATCACTCTAAACACGACAACGACAACACGCAAATCTAGTATTTCGACACGCTATTTCGACACAAAGAGATCAATTTTAATCATTTTTATTATATCATGGGTCAAATGTGAATTATCAAAATTAATGCTTAAGTCATAGACCAAGCCATCAGAAATCTACAACAAACTCAAATCAGGCTTTCAACGGATTCATAGATCTTTAACCATCAATAGATATGCTATCCCCGATCAAGAAATGCCCTCTGGCAATGGCCTTTTAGTTGATCGGTCAAGAACCTACAAACCTCTGTTGATCAAGAAATAAGAACAAGAGACTCTCTTTTTGATACATAAGATCTAACATAGCAGCGAGTGTAGAACATACTATCAGAGGATCTCTTAGAGTGCTTCACAACTTTTTGCCATTTTAAATTACTAAGAGGCCATAGCAAAAGAGAGAGAAAGAGAGAGGAGAGAGTTTAGAAATCTCATGGTAGAGAAATCTGAAAAGGATATTATTCAGGTTTCTCCGTCCTACTTACAAACACACCTTCGACCTCTTTATATAGGAGTCGAAATAGGAGAGAGATTCATAAATCTCTTTAGCTCGCCGACACTATTACAGACCTGACAACTAAAAGACAAAACAACTTTTGATCTCGTGGATCAATTATTGAAGCACACTGAGTAAAGCACACTCAACATAGTTAAAGTAACAACGGACACGTCTTTCCATGCGCACGTCTTTTTTATGCTCGGAATCTTGGATTGTTTCCTCCAAATTCTTTTTTATGTTTTCGACAATATTAAAAACTGCTAGGAGGAGTGTCTCGTCGAGTGTGAGCTGGAGAGGTGTATTATCAGTGTCTTGTACGACAGCTTGTTGCATCTTTATTGCGCTGGTAGATGTCCCACCAATACTATTGGTCTGGGGGAGTGGTGTCTGGTAAGTGTGAACGGTGCTTGCCCCATATTGTAAGTGAAGGTTGGGTGGATGAAACTGGCAATGTTGTCTCTGGATGAACTGGGTCAATTATCTGGATGCCATTGGAATCCAATTCATAAGGGTCTTGTGAGTCAATCATCAGATCATCCTGGTGGAGCTGGAGAGGGGATGGCATCCCGAGGAAACTGGAATGCTTGGATCCAAAGGCCAGATCTCATGAGGGATTTGTCCAATTTCTTTCACATTGACGCCCTATAGTTCCCTATATTCATAAGGAAATACCGCTGATGCGTGAACTAAAGGTCTTGTAAAAGATTAGGACCAGAAGGATTTTGCTGGGCTGAACATAGCTGCGCCTATCAATGGAGGGTGTCTGAAACTTCTCCATATCCGGTGTATGAACAAATGTCCATGGCTTGTGAAAAAGAAAATGGTATTCTTTTCTGGTCAGCTCTTCCAACATGGTTGGTGGCTTATAACAAATCATTCCATCGGTCGAGTGTATGAAACAATGTTAAACCACCTAGATGAATGTCTTCTATCTAGGATATCCGTAGTCATTTCTCATGGCTCTTCGAATGGTTTTGGTATAGTTGTTCTGTAGGAAATTCAATGGCAATTGTGAATTTATGTATCAGTAGCCAAAACATCCACTTTTGATCTTCTGGAAAGATCTGGGAAGACATCCATCGAAATGTCGTATGAAAGGATACCAAATATCAATATCTCCGATCATAGGTCCGCCATAATCGTTGATTATTGTCTCTATGATATGTCTGATCAGGCCATCGATGTTGTATCCATTGAAACGGTCTTCTTGATCAACTTTCTGATTTCTGGTGGAAATTGGAAAGGAATCCAATTCTTCGGATGTCTTGTGTTCTAGACGAAGAGGTCCAGAATACACATTAGGGGCTGATTAATTGATGACAAGTTTGAGCTTCCCACGATTCTGTTCTGCTCTCTTATTGACATAAAAGGCTTCACAAGCCCACTGAGAGTGACTTGACTCAATAAGTCCTTGTACCAACAGTTGTTGGCACCCCTTTTAAGCAAGCTAGAAATGGTCTTGGTTCATACCCGAGTGTGTGGCCTTAGGGGGTTTATGTCTTTGTCAATTCGAAAGGAAGGTTTACAAAAAAAAGTTTGGATTTTTCCAAATGGTGTGCTATGAGCAAACTGGGAATGAGATTCTGCACATAAGTTGGACAAGGTCTAAAAATTGGGTCTAGAGTGAAAGAGAGATGGTGAACAATCTCCTTGTGTGGACGAACTCCTTGAACTGATTTTTGAATTTTAACATGTGGCTTGAATTTTGACTTTAAGTTGGGAGAGAAATGTCCCAACCTATAATCAAATCTCTATCAAGTGCAACTACATTCAAGTATGGACATAGTAATCTGACATCCTGGCATAATTTGCAATGTGATTTGAGTGGTTTTGTAATGGAAGGAAAACATGGTTCCTGATGCTGTATTGAAATAGGTGATGTGTGGTTTCCAGTACTGTAGAGGAAGGATTTTTGTGTCTAAAAGTGATACTGAGGCTCCAATGTCAACAAAGGCAATAAGCTGGATGGGTTCTAAAAATGAAAGGTGTATAGTTTAACTGTAACGTACAGATGAAAAGATGGCTGGGAATTTTGCTAGAGGTGGTATGTAGGAAATGGGAAGAAAGTGCAGATTGACTCTTCTTCACTTTTAGGGTCTGAATCAGATTCTAGCTCGCCACAATGCTTCTTGCAAGGCAAAGACAGTGTATGCTAAGATTCTTCATCATATGAGAAGACTGATTCCAGATCATCATCTCAAAGGAGACTCTTGAAACTCTTTCGAGTTGCTGGATCATCCTCTGGCCTTTTAGGGCCTTTGGACATTTTCTTAGCATAGTGTCCCTTCTAGTTACAGATAAAGCATTGTCACCTTTGCTCTTCTTGGATGATATGTGGGATTTCCTTCTTAGGAATTTCCACTTCTTTCAACTTCGTCAAGAGTGTCTTTCTTCTTTTGACATGAACTTGTGATGTCGTTTCTTGCGAGACCCTCCGCAATCTGTGCCATCACATGATTTGGGGCATTTGATTCTCCATGTGGATTTGTAACAAGCATTTTGTATATGCCTGTTTTCGATCATGTAACTTTTGAACAATTGACACCGATGACATAAGTCTTCAATTGCAATATGGACAGCTTGCTGAAGTTCACCAAAGGTGGAATCAAGAATGCTTCTTTGGTCAGCATGAAGGCTCTTTTCTACAATATCAGCAACTTTTTTCGAAATAGAGGTGAGGAAGACTAGCTTCAAGTTGATATATGCTCCGATATCATAGAAGAGTTTTATCATATCTTGAAGTACTTGTTTAGATCTTTTTTCTCCATGGAAATGCACTTCTGCTCAAAGTACTCTTTCATTTTCAAGTCTGTGACATTCTCCAAGCGTCCGATGAAATAGGTGTAGATTAGGTCGAGAGCGTTATCTACTGAATTGGAGAGAAGAGATACTTGGTCTGGTTCACTCATTAAAGACCATTATCGCTTTAAGGTGACTGTAAAGTGAGTGTTAAATTCTAATATGGCCCCATATGTGTCATGGTCTTTCAGGCTTTTGGCTAGTAAACAGGCATAAAACTCTTAAATTCTTTCAGTCCATTTGTAAGGTGGAATATCATCAAAGTGAAATACCTTGGTGGCGTATCTGGGGAAATGTTATGGAATGTAGGTAGGGTTTCATCAATGATTGGGTTTACTGGGTTTGCCATCAGGTTTTGGGTTTGAGGTTTTCTGGGAGTGAATCCACAGAATCTTGAGAAACAGATTTTTCATCCTCCGATTCTTAATATTCAAAAGTTGGGGGTTCCTCGGAGGTTATAGTAGCAACCATAGGGTTAGAGGTCTGGGCCTGGTTTCTGAGAAATCCTTCGAGAGGATTGATGATCATAAAAGTGGGGGGGTTGGGCTTTTGTTTTTCTTCCTTTGTGGATTGGGGTTTTTTCTCAACAGAGCGTTTTTTCAGCTCTTCTTCTACTTGTCTGTCAGCTTCTACTTTGAGTTGCTTTTCTCTTATCCTCTTAAACCGGAGGATATTAGATGGAGGGAACATAGGGATAACTACAGGAATCTAGACAGAGGCTATAGAAGAAGTTGGGACAAAAGCAGTTTGAGGAAGGTGGACCAGTTTGGGTGTTGGTGTTGATCCAAATAAATAAGATTCTGTTGGCTGTGATGAGGTAGCAGCGATCTACTGTTGCAACATATGAATTCGGTTTCTGAGCTTATTCATTTATGACGTTTGATCTTCCAGGTAATGATGGGGAATCCTTTCTTGTTCCAGCAATCATAACCGCTTTTAGAAATCTTCTATCATGCATTGTAGCAAAATTACGTTTGAATTTATCCTTGTAAGGACATTATTTTAGGCCAATGCGTTTTCTGTTTGCCAATTGAGTGCCATATCAACAAGGTCAGCACCCTTTTGATGATCGAAGGCTTCAACTTCGATAGTGGCAACAATTTTGGGAGTATGGTAAAAGTGTTTTATCCAAGTTAGTGAATGGTTCAACAGGGGGAAATGAAGGTAGAGTAACAGGATTGGTCCTGTGCAAAGGAGGAAAATCCTTAGATTTGAACATGCATACTACTGGTTGGACAAGAGGTTTAGGTTCTGGCAACCTAATTTCTGATCTTGGAAGTCTAGGAGTCTTTTTTATCCATCTCTAGATTGGCTTATAGAAAGGGGAAGTGGCTGGTTTTGTTTTAGGACATGAAGGAGGAAGGTCTGGAGGTTATGCCGATAGATTGTTACCTTTAGGTATGTTATGGACAAGGTGGTCCATATGATACCATGAATTGGTATCTACCTTCTTCCTCTCCAAGTGGTCCTACAAAAGGATCCTTGTTAAGATACCTTTGGAATAAGGGATCTTTTCTCTTTTTTTTTTTAAACATCCTTCATTATCAATCGACTTGATGCAGGATGAACATGCACAAAATGGATCCTAATAATAATGTCCAGACTTATCTCTGAACAAGTAGATAGGCCTTTCTTCAGAATCAAAGGATTGGACATGTAGCTTAGGATTTGATTTCTCCTCTCGTACTGGATTAGTCTCATAGGGTATGAAACAAAGGATAGTTGGTAAAGAGGGAAATGATGACGAAGATTTTTCTTTGTCAAATTTGATGGACACGGTTCCATCTTTCTTTTTTGAAAATTCAGGTTCAGAAGCTTAGATAGGGTGGGAGTTATGATGGAGCTTCTTATAGTTAGTTACCCAAGTATCTGGTAACAACTCAATAAGTTTTTCTTTGGGAATCTATCGAGGGACATGGACACAGGATGTTTGGTCATTTGTGATAGTGATTACAAGGGCTTCATCAGAACATGGTAGGTTTAGATCAATGGCATGATTTTGGACCCAGTATACCATCTGGTAATGTAACGTTGCAGCAATAGATCCTGGGACTTGTTCTACTCCAGTTATCTGGATCTGAACTTTCAAAGTAGAAAGAAGATTTGGATCTGCAAGTGCCATGTTGAAATTAGGAAAGAGTGTAACAAACATTGTGCCTGCATTTAACGTGGTCTGAATTGTACCAATGCATGCATGTTGGTATTCCAAAAATCTGGGGTCCAACAAGACGACTCGTGCTGCTACTGAGAGGCCTTTTCTTTCGTGAAAGGAAAGTGTACACAGATGGCTCCAAAATGAAGATGCGTGTATCCCTGATGAATCCATTGATGTGGAAACTCCTTTGGGATACTCAGTGTAATGAATTGTTCCTAAGGGGTGGCTGGTATGGGATGCTGGTCAAATTTGGATGATTGAACATACTCATTCACTGTTTTAGGAGTAGATCGGATGAGTTCTCTGATGGACTTCATAGGAGAAAAGGAAGTTGGTCGTGCAAAGGCAACATAAGGGTTCATGACAGGAAGTTGGGTTTGTAAGATTTTTGCATCTTCCTAGTAAGATACCTCATAGAGAAAATCTATTTTGGAAGAGTTACTTCGTCTCAGATCAGGAGGAAAAGAAAGAGAATTGGAAAGTTCTATGTATACGGAGGAGGAGACTTGAGTGTTTTCTGGTGATGTTTCCATGGTTGGGAAGTTTCTTGCTTTTGGCATTAGTTCCTAGAATACCTTGAATTGCGAAAGAAACTACTGAGAGTGGCTTTGATACCATATACCTGTCTCGTAGATAGTATGTGGTCAAGAAATCTGCAACAGACTGAAATCAGGCTTTCAAGCATTCATAAACCTTTAACCATCAGCAAAAAAAAAACTTAATCATAAATCCCTAACAGAAAAAGAAAAAAACTCACCGCTAATATTTTTATATATTCATGAAAAATATGCATTTAATATACAACGTGTCCCAACGTGTCAAAATTCTCTATTTTTTTCAAATGACATGTCGACGTGCCGTATCATATCCTTTTGTGTCGCATATAGTATATCGATGTCGATGCTACTTAACTTGCGAGAGAACAATTTTTGAGTTTGGGCATGTATTAAGAACAAATTTGTCAACTAATTGATGTTTTTTTTATCGGTAACATAGTTAGCTAACAATGGATGATTCAACTTATAATCTCGCAACATAGAAAGTCAAAGCATTTTCATTATATTCAAAAATTTATTGTCAAATTATATCGTGTCAGACATAAATAACACTTCGTAATTTTTCAAAACTTATCCATTACCGAATCGTTGGAAACATTATTTTCTATGAAAAGTTATTAAACAGGTAAGGATTTTACTCATGGTTCGTCCATGTTTATGCTTACATAGGAGCTCACCTGTTATAATTTGTTACGTAAAAAGTTGCTAAACCATTTTTTTATTAGATCGCTGTAATAAAATTAATCTTAACATTAAGAAATCACTAAACCCCTGGTCAAGCCGCTTTCCTCAACTTTACAAAGTGACCAACTTCCTTTCTGTTAGGAGATTGACAGCTGCAAAAATATTCCCTTCTTTTCCTTTCTTTTATGTCATCATCATCGTCCCCTTCATTACCTAACAGTCAATCCATCCAAAGACAGCGCGAGTGTCACGATTGGCTGTACGTTGCATCCCCAGGTGACAAAGCCTTGACCTGACCATCATTGTCTTAGTAAACAATTTCTTACTGAGGGCGACCTTTTGGCAATAAAGTCACAAGATCCAGGGAACACGACTATCTGCACGACCCACAACACCTAATTTGCCAGCGCGGCAAAGTGGCAAGATTGTAGCAAAAGTACACCACAGAAAACGCACCAGATTCTCGGAAACCAGACGGTCTTCCGATGGTTGTACCGAAACGCCGAGCTTCATCTTTGCCGTACCTAGAATGGTTAGACGATGTAACATAATATACAGCCGATATCATCAGTGAAAAAGGGCTTCCATGTCTAGTGCTTACAGATCGTTTCTTGTACAGATCTCCACCATATTAGGCACTAATAGATTATTACAAATGCACCAATGTGTAAAAGTTAAAATAACTCATTTTTCTTCATGGGGGCAGCCCGCCATCCACATCTTGTGATATGCTCATCTCTCCAGGACGATCACAATGCGTAAGTGTATTCTGACCTCGCAATAGCCATAAATGGCCTAGGTTGTAATAGCTCATCCTTTCACCGTATCAACCATCACCTCGTAAATTGATTTATTACACAAATTCGGCCAAGCTTAGCTCATGCTGCTTTGTGTTCGAACTCTATCTATAATCATTTGCCGACCTGACAAATCTTCCTCATAACCAACAACCTGCATTTGATGCGTCAAGCTCAAATATAATCACCATGAAGCAAATGGTGCTGAAATAGACTTTGGCAACAATGACTAACGGATTTCAACAATAAGTAATTAAACATTGCTAGAGAGAAGTAACCGCAGCAGAATGAGTTGAGAGGAAACCTGAGAATCAGTTTGTGTCTCACTAAAACCATCGAAGGTGCTTGCATTTCCAGAAGGGTTGCAGATATTCTCATTCTTCTGGCTCCTGAAAAGATCACAAGCTCACAGCTAAACCAAGACAAAAACCAAGATGACCATGTACATTTTCTCTAATTCTGGAACTCTTTCCATTTATAGACGAAAGTAAAATTGGCCTTTCAATGGCCTTCGCACAATCTAGTGGGCTTGAAACATTTCAGGATAAAGGAAAAATAATTGTGGCTTCAGTTAACAATGATCCAGTGCCATACTTTTATGACTACCAAAATGCTGCTCCTCTCATGGTAGTTTCAAAATACATGATGATATGAAATGTGGACCACATCACTTTTTTATTCATGCATAAGCAACTTCCAATTAGAAAGGAAAAGAAAGGGTCATGGTCATTATTTGAGCGTCAAAACGAAGAGTGGCAAGTTAACTATAAGGTCTTTACGTCATGTTCCTTTACCTTTATTAGCCGACCTTAAATTCTTTAAACTCCATTTTGTATGTTTATATGCCGACCTACAATTTGCCGAATTCAGTCTTGAAATTAGAAGATGCCATGAAAAATTAAAGCCCATAAACTTAGTCAGAAATTCACCAGTCCCCCACTGTCTAACCAATAGAGGAACAAACAGCCAAAATTTCTGCATTTATACCCTAAACTTTCTTCTCAGCTCTACTCGGACAGAGAAGAAAAACTGCTTTTCTTCAAAACACTAATATTAATTTTAATTCAAAATAATCCAAATATACACCTTGAGCATGTGATTCAGTCATTCTTGCAGGCGTATATCCTGACAAAAAAAAAAGCTACGAAAAATGCAGGAGAAACAGAATCTCAATGATGCAATTCAGACGCATTACAAAGTTCACCTGTTTATCCAATGCTTGGACAATCCAACTACTGTAGGAGGCCCTGGACGCTCTTGGCCTAGCAACGGACAATGAGATGAGAATAGTTGCTCCATAGTCAAGGATCCATACTAACAGAAAAGTGTCCTGTGTAGAGCTAAAGAAAGACCTGATAGAAAGGAGACGCTTCCATCACTCACAATCCTCACTGGAGACTTCATATCGTGAATCTTGCAAAAAAAAAAAAGGAGGTGATTAATTCAACAAATGAACAGTCATGTGCAAATGGTCTTAAAAATGAATATAATCTCTTACCTTACTTGTCTGCTCCAGCAAATCCTCAATAGCTGCAGCAACATCAGGAACGGCATCTCCAACTTCCCCAGGATTATTCAATTTCTCTCCTTTACTGCAATCACTATTGCTGGTAGGGTAACTAAGATGTTCTCTAGATGACCGCAAATCTTTTGGGGCATTGTCTGGAGTGACTCTTGCCTTTTTAGTAGAACTTGAGTTGTCAGTTTCTTCCCAAGAGAACTTTTGTATGTTCTGATTACGGGTAATTCTCGAGTCTTGTGATTGACTTGGAAACTGTGATGGATGATCTCCAGACATTGTTTGGACAATCTGTGAAGGAAACTGGGTCATAGCACACGCTCCTGCTTCTTGTTCAGAAACTTCTTTTGGGGAAAATTGATCAGCAGGTACAAGCTTGTTCTGCTAAGAAACAGCTTATATTAGGATCTTTCACAATTTATCATAGTTTGCATTTACACATGCATGAGACAGTACCAGACGTACCTGCCTGACACATTCATATATCCAACCACATGTAACTGACTTTATACCCCATTTACACGCTGCCTCATACTTTGGCCCATTTCTGAACTTGCACAATAGATGTGTGACTTTTCTAGTCAGCTTTAACACAAACTTAGCTCCCAAAGTAAAACACAAATTTCTTAGTAAAAGTCGATCTTTCTCTTCGTACTGGGAAACACAAAAGCGGATACTCTCAAACCCTGGAAGAGGAACCCGACAGGGAAGTGGAGAATAGAGGACGTGACTATCAACATCCAGCAAACAGCCATCCTTCAAAAGATTCGCTTGCATTAGCATTCAGTGCAAAAGGCATGTTAACAAGTATCTCTCTATTTTATAGAGAGATACTTGTTAACATGCCTTTTGCACTGAATGCTAATGCAAGCGAATCTTTTGAAGGATGGCTGTTTGCTGGATGTTGATAGTCACGTCCTCTATTCTCCACTTCCCTGTCGGGTTCCTCTTCCAGGGTTTGAGAGTATCCGCTTTTGTGTTTCCCAGTACGAAGAGAAAGATCGACTTTTACTAAGAAATTTGTGTTTTACTTTGGGAGCTAAGTTTGTGTTAAAGCTGACTAGAAAAGTCACACATCTATTGTGCAAGTTCAGAAATGGGCCAAAGTATGAGGCAGCGTGTAAATGGGGTATAAAGTCAGTTACATGTGGTTGGATATATGAATGTGTCAGGCAGGTACGTCTGGTACTGTCTCATGCATGTGTAAATGCAAACTATGATAAATTGTGAAAGATCCTAATATAAGCTGTTTCTTAGCAGAACAAGCTTGTACCTGCTGATCAATTTTCCCCAAAAGAAGTTTCTGAACAAGAAGCAGGAGCGTGTGCTATGACCCAGTTTCCTTCACAGATTGTCCAAACAATGTCTGGAGATCATCCATCACAGTTTCCAAGTCAATCACAAGACTCGAGAATTACCCGTAATCAGAACATACAAAAGTTCTCTTGGGAAGAAACTGACAACTCAAGTTCTACTAAAAAGGCAAGAGTCACTCCAGACAATGCCCCAAAAGATTTGCGGTCATCTAGAGAACATCTTAGTTACCCTACCAGCAATAGTGATTGCAGTAAAGGAGAGAAATTGAATAATCCTGGGGAAGTTGGAGATGCCGTTCCTGATGTTGCTGCAGCTATTGAGGATTTGCTGGAGCAGACAAGTAAGGTAAGAGATTATATTCATTTTTAAGACCATTTGCACATGACTGTTCATTTGTTGAATTAATCACCTCCTTTTTTTTTTTTTGCAAGATTCACGATATGAAGTCTCCAGTGAGGATTGTGAGTGATGGAAGCGTCTCCTTTCTATCAGGTCTTTCTTTAGCTCTACACAGGACACTTTTCTGTTAGTATGGATCCTTGACTATGGAGCAACTATTCTCATCTCATTGTCCGTTGCTAGCCAAGAGCGTCCAGGGCCTCCTACAGTAGTTGGATTGTCCAAGCATTGGATAAACAGGTGAACTTTGTAATGCGTCTGAATTGCATCATTGAGATTCTGTTTTCTCCTGCATTTTTCGTAGCTTTTTTTTTTTTGTCAGGATATACGCCTGCAAGAATGACTGAATCACATGCTCAAGGTGTATATTTGGATTATTTTTGAATTAAAATTAATATTAGTGTTTTGAAGAAAAGCAGTTTTTTCTTCTCTGTCCGAGTAGAGCTGAGAAGAAAGTTTAGGGTATAAATGCAGAAATTTTGGCTGTTTGTTCCTCTATTGGTTAGACAGTGGGGGACTGGTGAATTTCTGACTAAGTTTATGGGCTTTAATTTTTCATGGCATCTTCTAATTTCAAGACTGAATTCGGCAAATTGTAGGTCGGCATATAAACATACAAAATGGAGTTTAAAGAATTTAAGGTCGGCTAATAAAGGTAAAGGAACATGACGTAAAGACCTTATAGTTAACTTGCCACTCTTCGTTTTGACGCTCAAATAATGACCATGACCCTTTTCTTTTCCTTTCTAATTGGAAGTTGCTTATGCATGAATAAAAAAGTGATGTGGTCCACATTTTCATATCATCATGTATTTTGAAACTACCATGAGAGGAGCAGCATTTTGGTAGTCATAAAAGTATGGCACTGGATCATTGTTAACTGAAGCCACAATTATTTTTCCTTTATCCTGAAATGTTTCAAGCCCACTAGATTGTGCGAAGGCCATTGAAAGGCCAATTTTACTTTCGTCTATAAATGGAAAGAGTTCCAGAATTAGAGAAAATGTACATGGTCATCTTGGTTTTTGTCTTGGTTTTAGCTGTGAGCTTGTGATCTTTTCAGGAGCCAGAAGAATGAGAATATCTGCAACCCTTCTGGAAATGCAAGCACCTTCGATGGTTTTAGTGAGACACAAACTGATTCTCAGGTTTCCTCTCAACTCATTCTGCTGCGGTTACTTCTCTCTAGCAATGTTTAATTACTTATTGTTGAAATCCGTTAGTCATTGTTGCCAAAGTCTATTTCAGCACCATTTGCTTCATGGTGATTATATTTGAGCTTGACGCATCAAATGCAGGTTGTTGGTTATGAGGAAGATTTTGTCAGGTCGGCAAATGATTATAGATAGAGTTCGAACACAAAGCAGCATGAGCTAAGCTTGGCCGAATTTGTGTAATAAATCAATTTACGAGGTGATGGTTGATACGGTGAAAGGATGAGCTATTACAACCTAGGCCATTTATGGCTATTGCGAGGTCAGAATACACTTACGCATTGTGATCGTCCTGGAGAGATGAGCATATCACAAGATGTGGATGGCGGGCTGCCCCCATGAAGAAAAATGAGTTATTTTAACTTTTACACATTGGTGCATTTGTAATAATCTATTAGTGCCTAATATGGTGGAGATCTGTACAAGAAACGATCTGTAAGCACTAGACATGGAAGCCCTTTTTCACTGATGATATCGGCTGTATATTATGTTACATCGTCTAACCATTCTAGGTACGGCAAAGATGAAGCTCGGCGTTTCGGTACAACCATCGGAAGACCGTCTGGTTTCCGAGAATCTGGTGCGTTTTCTGTGGTGTACTTTTGCTACAATCTTGCCACTTTGCCGCGCTGGCAAATTAGGTGTTGTGGGTCGTGCAGATAGTCGTGTTCCCTGGATCTTGTGACTTTATTGCCAAAAGGTCGCCCTCAGTAAGAAATTGTTTACTAAGACAATGATGGTCAGGTCAAGGCTTTGTCACCTGGGGATGCAACGTACAGCCAATCGTGACACTCGCGCTGTCTTTGGATGGATTGACTGTTAGGTAATGAAGGGGACGATGATGATGACATAAAAGAAAGGAAAAGAAGGAATATTTTTGCAGCTGTCAATCTCCTAACAGAAAGGAAGTTGGTCACTTTGTAAAGTTGAGGAAAGCGGCTTGACCGGGGGTTTAGTGATTTCTTAATGTTAAGATTAATTTTATTACAGCGATCTAATAAAAAAATGGTTTAGCAACTTTTTACGTAACAAATTATAACAGGTGAGCTCCTATGTAAGCATAAACATGGACGAACCATGAGTAAAATCCTTACCTGTTTAATAACTTTTCATAGAAAATAATGTTTCCAACGATTCGGTAATGGATAAGTTTTGAAAAATTACGAAGTGTTATTTATGTCTGACACGATATAATTTGACAATAAATTTTTGAATATAATGAAAATGCTTTTGACTTTCTATGTTGCGAGATTATAAGTTGAATCATCCATTGTTAGCTAACTATGTTACCGATAAAAAAACATCAATTAGTTGACAAATTTGTTCTTAATACATGCCCAAACTCAAAAATTGTTCTCTCGCAAGTTAAGTAGCATCGACATCGATATACTATATGCGACACAAAAGGATATGATACGGCACGTCGACATGTCATTTGAAAAAAATAGAGAATTTTGACACGTTGGGACACGTTGTATATTAAATGCATATTTTTCATGTATATATAAAATATTAGCGGTGAGTTTTTTTCTTTTTCTGTTAGGGATTTATGATTAAGTTTTTTTTTTGCTGATGGTTAAAGGTTTATGAATGCTTGAAAGCCTGATTTCAGTCTGTTGCAGATTTCTTGACCACATACTATCTACGAGACAGGTATATGGTATCAAAGCCACTCTCAGTAGTTTCTTTCGCAATTCAAGGTATTCTAGGAACTAATGCCAAAAGCAAGAAACTTCCCAACCATGGAAACATCACCAGAAAACACTCAAGTCTCCTCCTCCGTATACATAGAACTTTCCAATTCTCTTTCTTTTCCTCCTGATCTGAGACGAAGTAACTCTTCCAAAATAGATTTTCTCTATGAGGTATCTTACTAGGAAGATGCAAAAATCTTACAAACCCAACTTCCTGTCATGAACCCTTATGTTGCCTTTGCACGACCAACTTCCTTTTCTCCTATGAAGTCCATCAGAGAACTCATCCGATCTACTCCTAAAACAGTGAATGAGTATGTTCAATCATCCAAATTTGACCAGCATCCCATACCAGCCACCCCTTAGGAACAATTCATTACACTGAGTATCCCAAAGGAGTTTCCACATCAATGGATTCATCAGGGATACACGCATCTTCATTTGGAGCCATCTGTGTACACTTTCCTTTCACGAAAGAAAAGGCCTCTCAGTAGCAGCACGAGTCGTCTTGTTGGACCCCAGATTTTTGGAATACCAACATGCATGCATTGGTACAATTCAGACCACGTTAAATGCAGGCACAATGTTTGTTACACTCTTTCCTAATTTCAACATGGCACTTGCAGATCCAAATCTTCTTTCTTTCTACTTTGAAAGTTCAGATCCAGATAACTGGAGTAGAACAAGTCCCAGGATCTATTGCTGCAACGTTACATTACCAGATGGTATACTGGGTCCAAAATCATGCCATTGATCTAAACCTACCATGTTCTGATGAAGCCCTTGTAATCACTATCACAAATGACCAAACATCCTGTGTCCATGTCCCTCGATAGATTCCCAAAGAAAAACTTATTGAGTTGTTACCAGATACTTGGGTAACTAACTATAAGAAGCTCCATCATAACTCCCACCCTATCTAAGCTTCTGAACCTGAATTTTCAAAAAGAAAGATGGAACCGTGTCCATCAAATTTGACAAAGAAAAATCTTCGTCATCATTTCCCTCTTTACCAACTATCCTTTGTTTCATACCTATGAGACTAATCCAGTACGAGAGGAGAAATCAAATCCTAAGCTACATGTCCAATCCTTTGATTCTGAAGAAAGGCCTATCTACTTGTTCAGAGATAAGTCTGGACATTATTATTAGGATCCATTTTGTGCATGTTCATCCTGCATCAAGTCGATGATAATGAAGGATGTTTAAAAAAAAAAAAAAAGAGAAAAGATCCCTTATTCCAAAGGTATCTTAACAAGGATCCTTTTGTAGGACCACTTGGAGAGGAAGAAGGTAGATACCAATTCATGGTATCATATGGACCACCTGTCCATAACAACCTAAAGGTAACAATCTATCGGCATAACCTCCAGACCTTCCTCCTTCATGTCCTAAAACAAAACCAGCCACTTCCCCTTTCTATAACCAATCTAGAGATGGATAAAAAAGACTCCTAGACTTCCAAGATCAGAAATTAGGTTGCCAGAACCTAAACCTCTTGTCCAACCAGTATGCATGTTCAAATCTAAGGATTTTTCCTCCTTTGCACAGGACCAATCCTGTTACTCTACCTTCATTTCCCCCTGTTGAACCATTCACTAACTTGGATAACACTTTTACCATACTCCAAAATTGTTGCCACTATCGAAGTTGAAGCCTTCGATCATCAAAAGGGTGCTGACCTTGTTGATATGGCACTCAATTGGCAAACAGAAACGCATTGGCCTAAAATAATGTCCTTACAAGGATAAATTCAAACGTAATTTTGCTACAATGCATGATAGAAGATTTCTAAAAGCGGTTATGATTGCTGGAACAAGAAAGGATTCCCATCATTACCTGGAAGATCAAACGTCATAAATGAATAAGCTCAGAAACCGAATTCATATGTTGCAACAGTAGATCGCTGCTACCTCATCACAGCCAACAGAATCTTATTTATTTGGATCAACACCACACCCAAACTGGTCCACCTTCCTCAACTGCTTTTGTCCCAACTTCTTCTATAGCCTCTGTCTAGATTCCTGTAGTTATCCCTATGTTCCCTCCATCTAATATCCTCCGGTTTAAGAGGATAAGAGAAAAGCAACTCAAAGTAGAAGCTGACAGACAAGTAGAAGAAGAGCTGAAAAAACGCTCTGTTGAGAAAAAACCCCAATCCACAAAGGAAGAAAAACAAAAGCCCAACCCCCCCACTTTTATGATCATCAATCCTCTCGAAGGATTTCTCAGAAACAGGCCCAGACCTCTAACCCTATGGTTGCTACTATAACCTCCGAGGAACCCCCAACTTTTGAATATTAAGAATCGGAGGATGAAAAATCTGTTTCTCAAGATTCTGTGGATTCACCTCCAGAAAACCTCAAACCCAAACCTGATGGCAAACCCAGTAAACCCAATCATTGATGAAACCCTACATACATTCCATAACATTTCCCCAGATACGCCACCAAGGTATTTCATTTTGATGATATTCCACCTTACAAATGGACTGAAAGAATTTAAGAGTTTTATGCCTGTTTACTAGCCAAAAGCCTGAAAGACCATGACACATATGGGGCCATATTAGAATTTTAACACTCACTTTACAGTCACCTTAAAGCGATAATGGTCTTTAATGAGTGAACCAGACCAAGTATCTCTTCTCTCCAATTCAGTAGATAACGCTCTCGACCTAATCTACACCTATTTCATCGGACGCTTGGAGAATGTCACAGACTTGAAAATGAAAGAGTACTTTGAGCAGAAGTGCATTTCCATGGAGAAAAAAGATCTAAACAAGTACTTCAAGATATGATAAAACTCTTCTATGATATCGGAGCATATATCAACTTGAAGCTAGTCTTCCTCACCTCTATTTCGAAAAAAGTTGCTGATATTGTAGAAAAGAGCCTTCATGCTGACCAAAGAAGCATTCTTGATTCCACCTTTGGTGAACTTCAGCAAGCTGTCCATATTGCAATTGAAGACTTATGTCATCGGTGTCAATTGTTCAAAAAGTTACATGATCGAAAACAGGCATATACAAAATGCTTGTTACAAATCCACATGGAGAATCAAATGCCCCAAATCATGTGATGGCACAGATTGCGGAGGGTCTCGCAAGAAACGACATCACAATTTCATGTCAAAAAGAAAGACACTCTTGACGAAGTTGAAAGAAGTGGAAATTCCTAAGAAGGAAATCCCACATATCAA
>JAGVVM010007257.1:0-10355 GCA_019149425.1 Psidium friedrichsthalianum
CCCCCTTCCTCTTCCTCCTCTTGAGATCGCCACGGGACGGAGGTCTGTTGATCGATGGAGCCATCGTCGGAGATGAGTTTGGTGGATCGTGGGTCTGTGGCACCTCTATGGGAAAGGCCGGGTTGTTGAGGCTGAGGACGAGAGACTAAAAGGATTTTGATGGAAAAAAGTGGATGTGCCTGTTGCTCGTGGGCTTGTGGGTGCCCATTCCGATCGGAGCTTGAGGCCCTCCATACGGCAAGCGCATGCAGGTCTCAAATTTTGATGGCTATGGTGCCGGTGCCTCCTAATAAATGACAATCGCAGTGTACCAAGCCCCAGTTGCCACCATCCGTCAGCTCCGCGACCCTTCTCCTCACCAGTAGTTTCGAAGAAGGTCGTTGTGGACCCGTGGTTAATTAAACTAGTGCAGGAAAGGAATGGAATTAGAATTATTTTGCAAGTGTGTTAAATTTTCAAGATTGGGACAATGAAGTTTCTGTAAACATTCTGCTTAATTTTAAGTAGATCGAATCGAGTAAATTCTTATTAGATAACTAAATCATGCCGAAAAACTCAAATGTTCCCTCTCTAGGTTCTTGTTCTGAATTCCAGCTGATTGATTTGTTTGGACGATGTGAATTGATGCGCAACTGGTAACTTGAACTTTATATAACTCGAAGTCCTTTATCCTTGGTAATGAGTTTCTTTTTGTCTAGATGGTGAGCTTAATCTAAGATTGTTTATCATTTATCTAGCATGCTATGAAGATTAGCGTGCTACATAGGAAAATGCCGCGAAGATCAAATAGCTTGATGAGTTGGTTATGGTATTATGCTTAGGTTTCAACCTCCCGGGCATATCTTATAACAGAGCGAAGATCTGTCGAAAGAAAATCAAGAGCATGAAAATATGAACAAAGACCTGTTGCTATCTGATTTTGACTAGTCGATTGTTCGAACTAGACAGGAAGAAATGTTCAGTGTACCTCAAATTCAGCTTGGGGGACAAGGAATGGCGGCCCACAGCATTTTTAACAGTTATGTCATGTGAATAACAGAGACGGGCCGAATTTATTCAGCTTTTCTGACCAGAAGGCAAAGGATGGTTTACCTTACGACTTCCTGCATAGTACATGGAAAAGCCCTTTGTAGTTTACTAGGCGAATCATTCTATGGGGGAAGGTAAAGGGAAATAATTTTTCAAATAGTAAAAGGGGATCCGATTCTTTGCTTTGACTAGTTCCCATTCACAGATATGAATAAGCTTGCGGCTTACGCACCAACTTGACCCTCACTGCGTTCACACATGCTGACTGAGCCAGCGGCCCGGTGACTAAAAGTTTACTGGCGGCTATTGCTTTGTTTTGGACTCAACTTGGTTTCCTGGAGTCCTAAGAAGAAACCAACCATTGTTCAATCCAGTACTGAATCGGATACGAAGTGGGGGCTAATGCAGCCTCTTGAATTACTAGCTATTACAACTCCCCGAGATCTTCGACACACTTATTATGATCACCACTTTTCCTTTATGATAATATAGGGGCAATACATTTGGCCGCATATCCCATCTTCCATGTACGAACCTAGCACCCGGAATGGACTATCACTTGCTCGTGATTTTAATCAATAAGAAGCAGTTGGAAGTTCGCTTCATTTCTACATGAGTGCAAATGGCCGATGTCATGACAAAGCCTCCATCCATATCCCGATTTCTTATTATGCGCAACAAGCTCACAATGACTCTGCCACCGTTTCGCTTAAGCGGATGTGATAAAGCAAATCTCCCATGATAGAGCAATCTTTCACAATCTATGTCACTCCTGTTGGTAGAGCCAACCTTCCATGATTTGTGCTGATTCCGTTGATAGAACAGATCTTTCACATTTGTGCAAGTATTGTGGTGTTTCGTTGGAATTGTTTCGCAACAAAATATCTTTCACTGAAGTTCGACTTTCGGCTTTTAAATGTGATAAAAGATTATGTGATGATCTTGGATAGGAGAGATTTTAAGAGTCAAAAAATCAACGCGTGAAATTTTGCAAAGATTCCAATAGAATAGTATAAATACTATCTCGTCCAAAGTGTGACTCGATGGAGGGATCTCGTAAGTACAACTTGAAAAGAATTGACACAAGTGGAGATGAAAGAAAAAAAATACAAACACAGATCAAACCAGAATTTGACTCAATGGGTTGGCTTAGCAGGTACAGTTTCTTCCAAAGAACAACGAACCAATACACCCAAAACAATGTTAGAGTTTGACTCGATGTTAATGCCTTGAACACGCTTCAATAATGCACCAGAGTTTAACTTGATGGCACAATATATGGAACAAAGATGGATGCCGGAGTTTGACTCGATGACGAAAATCTAAAAGTTACAGCTAAGAAAAACTATTTGCAATGCGATAAAGATAAAATAAATTTGTTGATTTATTCGGGAGGGGGGATAGTGTTCTGTAGCCGCCTAGTAATATTTATAATGGTTGGAGTGGTAACTGCCTTCCAGCAGTTGCACCTTTTATGCGCCAAAAGTTGCCAAGCTCTTTCTTCAAATCTTTCTAACTGGGTCTTCGAATAGTTATTCAATCTAAATAACTGAAGGTGTTGGGCCTTTCGTCTATCTTTTTACTAAGGTTGGTCATGCCCACGTCCTCCATTTCTTGAGGCCTTGAAGTTCAAAATTCTAGAAACTGTCAATAAGACGTTCTTCTTTAGATCGTGAGAGTCTGCCCATGTTCTCCGCACTCCGTAGGTCTTTTGACTTATTCTCAAGACTTATTTTGATTCTATTTGTCTTAAAATTATCTTCCCGCCATAGAATTCAAGAGGATAATCTTCATGTTTTCGGCGCTCCTTAAAAAGGTCTTGAACATGGCAGGATTATCTCTCATTGGCACTTAAATTACCAAATGGTTTAATGGCCTCATAGATCGATATAGTCAGTACTCTACATAGGTTTTCTTCATTATCTATCAAAATGCATATTCCCCACGTGTCTATCACGTGTGTTGACTCCTCATGTATCCCACTCGGGTGTCGACTTCTCGCGTGCTTTGTATGGGCATTGATCTCACATGATCCAAGCATGCACCAACCCCTCACATGTGTAGCATGTGTTTTTGCGTGTGAATTATCTTGAGTGCCAACACACACCCCTTTTTAAAAGAGTTAAAAGAGCTTTAATTCTTTTAAACCATACCTTAGTCCTTCGTAGCTTCCTTGATTAAGCATCGCTTCAATCTTGACGCTTTGTATTCTGCATTTTGATAAATAGGCTATAATCTCGTAATGCCTTGCCACGACATCCGATTTGATGATCTTTTAGTTTTGTAATCATGATCTTCTCGGATAAGCATCTTTTGGTTTCGATTTTGAGGGGAATAAAAATTCAACCTTTTGCTCTTTTTTCTCGAACTCTTAAACCCTAAACCCTTCTTTTGCTTCCTTGGGTTTCAGGTTTCGATGGCGCCTAGTTCTTTCAAATCTTCTTCCTAAACTTTCGGAGACTCTTCCCAAAGATCTCATGGCCAGCTTGGATAAGCTGAAACACGGTGAACACTCTGGCACTTCTTCAACCCATCTCTATAAGTCTTCAAAAAACTATTGCGAATAGCTTCCAATCTCGCAATGGGCCATCAATGCTCTGAGTCCTTCGGTATTGGATGCTTTGTATAGGGGACTTACTTAGGCAACCCGGGCGATGAAGCCTTTATCTTTGAAGCCAAACTCCAAAGGGAGTGGATCTCTATTTGGGCTTTTATGGATTTTGCAATGTTGGTTGAATCTTCATTTTCCCTCCTTTTCCACTGCTAGTACTCGGGATTTTTCATATTGGGTTACTCCTAGATTCCAACCGAGCATCACCTTGTCTTTTGGATGCCTTTTACTGAGTCCTTCTTATGCTCCCATTCCTCACAATATTTCCTCATTCGCCACATATCTCCAAATGCTTGCTAATATGGATGACAGCAGCATTAACTTCTTTGGGTACACCAATGAAGAATTTAACTCTCTTTTCAGCTTCTCTTATGGCCGATGTCAACTTCTATTCTGGCTTTGTGTCCTTACTCCAGTTGATCTGCCTATCAGAATATGCACGAAGGGAAAGTTATTTCCGGGTTTTGAAATCTACTCTCTGCAATATTGTGCTAGATAGTTTGGGTTGACTCAGTCTGTCCCGATGCCAATTCCTTATTCTCTCGAATTCCTCCATATGTCAAGGACGCCGAATAGCCTTCATAATTCACCAGCTTTGGCTCACTGTTTTGGAATCACCAGGGAAATTTGGATGCGATTCCATTCTCAGCTTCATGAATTTTCTTGTCTGCCAAGTCAAACTCAAGAATGGACGAGTTGGTGGCTCTCTTTCACCTACGAGAGTCTTCATGAATCTACTTTAAAGGCCATCACTTCCAGGATCAAACCCTGTAAGCATGATAGATCTTCTCGAGATGGTAGCAAAGCAAAAGAATCCGTTGCATGCCTTAATTGATGATCTCCAGAGTAAAGGGAGCAGCAAACAGCTTCTCAGGGAAGTGCCAACTCGATCTCCTCAATTCCAGATGTTTGGTTCTTTTTCCTTTGGTCAAGAAATTTGACTTTAATTAAGTGTCGAATATCTAGAACCTTTTAAAACATACAATAAGAGGAGAGTGCTTTGTATTATTGCTCACGATCTACACCGATTGTAAAATATATTTTTGAAACTTTCGAGGGGAAACGACATATAATACTCTGTTCAAAAATTAGTAACAGGATCATTATTAGCACAACTGCATGGTAATTTTTGTGTCTGGCTACGTAATTGATGTTGATAGCTTATTAGCTTTGACCTAATGATCTTTGAGAGCTCGTTTGATTGACAAAGCGAATCTGCATTCCTCGCAAGTTTGTAATAACTTGTGATCTCACCGCACAAACTTCAAACGGCTGAAGCCTGAATCCCAATATATCTAGCGTGCTTATGAAGAATTAGTATATCATTAGACAGTAAAGACAGCAGTGAATAAAGTAAAATGGAATTGAGGAAAAAAATAAAAATAAAGCGCTAACAGATAATAAGAAAAGAAAATCAAAGGTCCCTTGCACACCCTTTTAGGTGTAGATGGATACTTCGATGACTATGGCTATATAGACTGAGAGGCACATCCCAGATGCATTCTTTACTTAGAATCTAGCCACAAAACGCAACATGGAGACTTACGACGTGCATATTAACTAAGATATACACATTTTAGGTACCGGGGCCGGTCAACGACCGTCCTCGATGAGTGAACTTAAAAACGGTTCGCCGGAACTGACTGATGGTGTAGGAACTCGATAGACAGGAATGGGCATCTTCGTCGGGAGATTCGGGACATCAGCCTCGAATTTCAGGACCTGAATCGCTTGCCGTATCGACGGCCTCAGGGACCGATCTGGATGAGCACACCACAGCCCCACCATCATCAAGCCAACGGCTTGCGTCTCCTCGAAATCTGAGCCCATCCTTCCATCGACAGCCTCTAGAAGCTTCCTATCTCCGAAAAGATTCCACACCCACTCCACTAGGCTCATCTCCGGCTCCGGATTTTTCGGATCCCTAGCCCTCCTTCCCGTGGCAATTTCTAGGGCGACGACTCCGAAGCTGTACACATCCGATTCTTTGCTTGCTCGGCCAGTGCTTATGTACTCGGGTGCTATGTACCCGAGAGTACCGGCCAAACCAGTAGTGTGTGGACCGAGTTCGTGGTCCATCAGCCTCGCCAAACCAAAGTCGCCCAATTTCACGTTGAAATTAGAGTCTAGCATGACATTGCTAGACTTGATGTCCCTGTGTACCACACACTGCTCCCACTCTTCATGCAAATAGAAGATCGCCGAGGCTAAGCCGATCGAGATTCTATACCTAACTGACCAACTGAGAGGAACTTTCTTCCCAAAGAGATGCGCGTCGAGGCTACCGTTCGGCATATACTCATAAACGAGCAGGAACTCGTGCCCGTCGTGGCACCAACCTATAAGCTGCACGAGGTTCCGGTGCCTTAAACTACTGATGACCTTCACCTCGGTGACAAACTCTCTTTTCCCTTGCTTGGAGCCTCTCGATATTCTCTTTACCGCGATCGTCATGTCTAGGTTGAGTAAATATCCCCGGTACACGGTCCCGAATCCTCCTTCACCGAGCTTTCTGTCATCTGAGAAGTTGTTGGTTGCTGAAGCAAGGTCTTGGTAGGAAAACCTCCTCGGTCCGGCGCCTCTCTCCAAGTCATCGTTAATGGACGTCAGCATCGCCGTCTCTGCCAACTTCTCCGTGCTCTTTCGCTTCCTCCTCCTCCATATGATTGCTAATGCTATAGCTGCACCAGAAGCTACCATAACGCTCAGCGGAATGGTCAACCCAAGTATCAGGCCAACTCTTTTCGGATTCCCTCTATTGGGTCCTTCCACAGCTAAACTCGATCGGAAATCCCATGAACCAATTGTATGTCTTTCCATGTAATTGCTGCTGGCTGCCGAAAATCCAATCAAGACCCATTCAGGAAGTACTGTCCGCAGATCGACCTGATACCAGAGGCTTGTGTTCTCTTGGGGGTTTGGCGTAGTCTGGAAGCTCCACGAGACACTCAAATTCATAGTGGACGCGTTATAATAGATCCGGGCATCGACAGTATCTCCGCTATGATAAGTGACATTCCAAGGAGTGGTAACGGCTGAAGCAATTGAGTTCTTGTTGATTCCGACATGCTCATAATCAGGGTCCCAGTCCGGGTTCGCGAAAGTGTCAAACTCGACGTGTACGATTTGATTCTGGGACGAATCGCTGTTCGTGGTGTTGAATAGGCCCAGAAACCCGCCTATCGAATTGACGGGGATTTGGAACCCCACCGGAGCAATGAAAAACGCAAGCCCCGCAGCATATTGGCCGTGACGCTGACCGTTCGTGTCGATGGTGAACTGGAAGTGAGTAGTGAAGTCGGAGAGCTTCCCCGAACCGGAGTCCCATATCCGGACCTTCTCGTTGTACGTGGCTCGGCCCACGTGGCAGAAATAGGACTGACTCGTCATGTCGATGGCTCCAACCGCAGGCTTCGCATCTCCCTCGTACAGTATATCGTTCGCGGCGGGATCGAAGCGAGAGATGCTGAATTCAAGGCAGATTGCAGAGTGCACAAGAAGGAAAGACAATAGGAGGGACAGGGTTGCTGAAATTGACGAAGACATTGTTGGACATACAGTGACCAGAGAGGAACCTGAGAAGACTCAGCAATATCGCTCAGATCAAATAGCTTGATGTCTCCATTATTTATTAGTTGTCATGATGCTTCAATTTCAACGACCCTGGCATATTTTATAACCGAGGGAAGATCTACCGAAGAAACATCAAGAGCTTGAAAATATAAACAAAGGCATGCAGCTATCCGACTTCGATCAATCACGGGCACCATTGTTTCGAGGTAAATGGCCTGAAAATTGCATGTACGATTAGATCGCAGCGAAGACTAATTCTTGTTAGGTCGTACTCGAGGTAGCCATGTGAAAAAGGCCTTTGGACGATTTCAACAGAAGTAATCTAATGGCCTGCCCACAGCAATTTCTAATAGGCGTTGTCATCTTAGGAATAGAGACCGCCCAATTTTATTCAGGCAGAGATGTTACCTTGACGCTTTCTGCATAAGACATTGCAGAAGTACACACTGACAGAATTCCGTAAAAAAATATTCAACAAGCTCTCGAAGGAATTCCCCGGATGAGAATTTAGAAATCCAGTGCCTTGATAGAAAAGTGAATTTGAAACACGATGATTTTTAGTATCGATTCATAACGAAAAAAAGTTCCAATTCCTTAAGAATTATCGAAACAGAGTTATAAGTAAGAATTGAAGTCCCATAGGGACATTTGAGACTTTTTGGTAATAGGAGAACAGAGTGATTTTCGTTGGAGGTGGAAAATTCGTCCACTTAGGCTCTGTTTATTTCGTGAAAAATGAACTATCTAGAAAAATATTTTCCAAATTGATCATTTTTCGCAATACAAATGGCGCCTTAATAAAGGGTTAATACAAAGAAAAAAAATGCTAAAGTAGTACACTCATGACAAATTTACCCCAAATTAATTTTTTGACTACCAAAAACCCAAAATGGCATACTTATGATAAATTTATCTCAAACTAATTTTTTAACCACTAAAAAATGTAAGCTGGTACACCTATGATAAATTTACATTTCCTTAGTTTTCGTTAAATTGGATTAATACTGTTGAGATGCACGTGTGAATTGTGTTAGAGAAATACCACATCAAAGAATTGGTAAGGTGCGAAACAGTTAATATGTTTAAGTTGGCTCATAACTTAATAACTTAAGCTTTTGAGTAAATGTGGGTCCAACTGAATATGCTGATAGACTCAGACTGAGGCTTTCTCTTGGCAATCTCCTTTGGCAAAGGTATTGAATTTCTGTTTTGCACTCCCAATAAATGGTATTAGAGTCGATGATTGATTGGTGGCCCCCAATCTATTTGATGTTTGGTGAATATTTCAAGAAAAGAATCTAATGACCAACACAATTTATAGGCAGTGGGCATTGTGGTGTAGTAATGCGGACCCAATGGCAAACTTCATGGTTCGATCTAAAGAAAGAGACTAGAGGTGAAATTGGGCATTGATGAAGATTCAAAGTTGAGAGATCTTGATATAAAAGGATACCTCAAATAAGGGGGGAGTAAACCTAACAGTGGAGCTCACATGGGAGAGGGAGATTGTTGAGATGCACGTGAGTTATGTTAGAAACGTACCACATTGGAGAATTAGTATAGTGTAAAGCAGTTCATATGTCTAAATTGGCCGGTAAATCAATGACAGAAGTTTTTGAGTGAAGATAGGTCCAAATGGATATGTTGATGGATTTAAAATTGAGCTCCCTCTTAGTGATATCCTCTGGCAAAGATATCGAATTTCTACTTCGCACTTCCAACAAATTGCGTGAAGCAAACGATCGAGCAATAAGATAGACAAAGTAATAAAATACATCGAACACCCAATTTATATGGTTTGGTCATAGAGACCTATATTTATGGGAGAGTAATAACGAATTCTACTTTAGAACAAGCAATACAATAGAGATTACAAGTCACACTTGAGTCACTAAAACACTTTTATTGTTTTTCAACCCCAATTACATCCAATAACCCACAAGTGTTTAGCCCCGCAATACCTCACGAAATAATCTCTCAATCTTATGAAAAATTTTAAAAAAATTTACTCACTAGATTTAATTGGCTTCAAACACTAAGGATGTAATTCACTAGCAAAAGCTCATCTTTGATACTCTTCATAAAGAACATCTACTTCTTATTTATAGGCAAGGGTTGGATCAAAAATAGGAATTCATCTATAACTAGGAAGCCATCAGTTAGGAAACCTACTTAAATTAGGGAACTTTTATTTTCGAGCTCAAATTCGAGACATATTATAAACAAATATCATGAAAATCCAAACTAGTATAGCTATGACAAACAGAGGGTAAAAATCATAAACTAGTACACTCTTCAACTACCACGTGCCTTACAACTCAGCAAATTTATGATAAAATTTAATGAAAATTAACGAAGAGTGAATTTGTCACAAGTATATCAGTTAGAGATTTTTGATGGTCAAAAAATTAGTTTGGGATATACTTGTTATATTTGTATTAATTTGGAATTTTTTTGTGATATTAATCCATTTGTAAATTTTTCTAAATTTAATAAAAGAATGAAATTGGCTTTGCCCACAACAATGGAGACAATATTAACTATTAACCTCATGACTTAGCCTTGCCTCTCTCTCTCTCTCTCTCTCTCTCTCTCTCTCTCTCTCTCTCTCTCTCTCTCTCTCTCTCTCCCTCCCTCCCGCTGCCTAGTAATGGTTATTGTCCCAAAGCAATGATGACCACCATTCTCGCTCATCTGAGAAAACTTTTGTGACGTAAACTCTGTTTATTTCGTGAAATTGATTTGAAATTTTACTAAAAAACATAATAATGCAATTAAAATGTTTTCATTAATGACAACGATTTATGTCTAAAGATTTTTGTGACCAATGAAAATATTTTTCGTTTGATTAGTTTTAAGAACAATTGATAGTGGTCCTACAAAATGTCACATAATATCAAAGTAGTAGATTCTAAATTCAAAATTTTTTGTGCCTCATTTGCCATCCCAATTAAATATATCTACGCTTTTAAAACAGTTAGCAGTGGTATTATAAAAAATCTCATATGGTATCAGAGTAAGAGATCATAAGTTCAAATCTTTTCAAGTTCCTTTTGCCCCCCAATTAAATATGCTCATGCTTAATACTACGAAAAAGACACCACTAAGCATAATGGAGAGTGATAGAGTAATTTAAATTAAA
>JAGVVM010007258.1:0-14682 GCA_019149425.1 Psidium friedrichsthalianum
AACTTTGTGATGACTGCTTGGGGTTCATATATGGAGAAGAAACTAATTTCCAGTCGGAAAACAAAGCTGGACATGAAGATTGTGTGGATTAACGACACTTACCTGACTCAAAGCCACAAGACATGTCAGAGACATACCCTTCTCCAACCCAACGCTCGTTTTGAGCTACATTTTGAGCGACGTAAGGAGTCAAGATTTGTGTCAGCAATTTAGCATGTCTCTCGTGACCCACGGCTCTCTAATCATTAGCAGACCTCAGACGTTTCGATTTAAGTGTCTAATGAGAGGGTTCAAAGTAGTGGCAATGGTAGCATGGAATAACAAAGAGTGGAAGGAGATCAAGTGGTGCGATTAAAAAACTAGGACGAAATTCTGCTGCAGAATATGAGAGGTTGGAGTGCAAGTATCAGTAAGCTGTAGTGTGAGGTTTGATAGGTGGATGATCCACCAAGTTTTTGGGTGAGGGCTTTCCAGTGAATTGTAATTGCATGTTCCTGTAAGTGTGCGTAGAAGGTAACAGGAGGCCGTGGATCAAAAATATGTTTAATTATCTTATATTTGTACGTTTGGTAGACTGGCGGAGGGAACAATGATGAACAGTAAGAATGGAACTAAGCAAGAAAGAAAGAAGCAAAGAAAATTCAGCCAAAAAACATTTTAAATATATAGTCCCATGTGTAGTGAGCTGGTATCTGAAGCGGTATTCTGGGTTGGCACCTGGGTGTTAGAGCGCGTGTGGCTTACCACCACATTAGTCATTATTCTTTGGCCTTCTCTTAAGGTAGTGAGATTGTGTCGAACAAACGGATCTATAAGTGTGGTGTTCCTCAAAATAATTACGGAGGTGTGGGGAGGATTTGTCAGGAGATTTATACTCGATTGATTGACCAAGTTGTAAAATTTAAGATTAAAGTGGCGGCTGTACAAATCTTGTAAATCACTTCATCGGCGAGTGTCGTTGAAATGAACCTTTGCCCTTTGCATGGTGAGTATGGCCTTACTTCAAGTGGAGGATGTTGTGATTTGGAGGCAAGGTCTACCGCATTCAAATCAAACGCTTAAACCATTCACTGATTAGATGGTTAGTCAACTGATGCAAAAATAAAACAGTGATTACTAGAATCTAAATCGACGATAATAGGCCGGCCTTATGCTATAATCAATATGCAAGCTTTGCTCTTATGCAATCTCATCTTCCTCTTCTGAAAGGTATGACATGGAACCTTGCAACAAAACCTACAGATTCAAAGTTGGAGAATCATCATGATGTGTCCCAAGTTTCCATGCCACAGCCTCTCCAAAGAGATCAAAGTTTGCTTAATGAACTAAAGAAATGTATCCGACCAAAAAATAAAGAAGTGTCCGACCAAGAAAAAAAATAAAGCAGTGATGTTTTTTCTCAACTCATTGACTGGTCCAATTTCTTTAACTGGACCCCTCCGCAAAGTATTTCAAGCCAATCTCTTTAGACCTACCATATTTTTGGGCCCCACGTTGTCGAATCAAAATATAAAACTTTAGTACTCCATTATTGTTATTTTTTAACAATGCAACAATAACTTGGTCACACCAAATAAAAGCATCACCTTCATGTCATGAACAGTCGGACCACTTCCGCAGTGTGTACCACCATTAGTACATGAATTATATATGCCCTGACAAAAGCTGGCCCCCCTAAAAATTTTCTTTTCCCTGCCTATCATAATTTTAATTAGTTCACTGATTAATTGATTAATTATTCATTTATGTGGGCTGGGCTAGAACAAGGAAGCTTTAAAGAAGAATCCCTCGTTTTCCCTCCTCCCTCCAGAATTTCTTCCCCTCCTTTTTCGTAACGCCCTCCAAAATCACAGTGCATATGCACACACAAGGAAAAAGAAGAACATCATTGCAATAATTTCTCTCTTGAGCATATTCTAAGTGATCAACATGGGGAATTGCCTTGTTGGGGGCTTACGAGAGGCGTCGAGGTGGTGGCGCGTTTCATACCCCGATCGCCGGCCGACCCCTAGTTGACAAGTTCCCGGGCCACGGCATTTTCCGCCCGCATGATCTCTTTTGGAATCCGCTCCCTCTCCATGAGGAGCCGGCGGTAGGGGAATCGTACTACTCGCTCTCCTACGGCTACGACGACAACAAGATGCGAGATCATAAATTGTTGTCAGGTTGTGAAGACGTGAGAGAAGGCCATGTCCGGTCGAATAGCATACCGACGTTGCGTCATACCGAATGTTGTCGGATTACCAGGGCATGTTGAAGAGGTCGTAAACCAAGGTCTTCGCAAGGGACAGTGGCAAGAGCAACAATGCAGTTTGGAAGGTGAAGCTTGTGATTAGTCTGAAGCAGTTGCTCGAGATATTATCGCAGGCATGCCAGAGCATTAGAGCCGTGGTGAATTGCGGGAACGGTCCCGCATCCGGCGGGTTCTCCGACCAGTGGAGCCTCCCAAGCAGTGCCAGCAGGAGTGGTTCCTCTAAGACTGAAGAACTAGTGGATATTAAGTTTGGAATTCTAGGTCTTAAACTTCTTTCTTTCTTTTTTTTCCCCCTCAATTTGATGTTCTGCTTGTACTCTAATAGTAATTCGAGTTCATTTATTTTTCCGGTTAACTAAAGGCATACGAGGCGCTTTGGACCCCAATCAGTCGATGCCACCCATGCAATGTCGACTGAATAATTATCGAGTCCTACGATCGGAACGAAGGCTAATTGACAAGATGGTTGTAATTTTGGATCAAGGACTCCGCGATTCTATGGTGTCTCTGGACGTACTTTGCGAAATTCAGCTAATCCCTTGGGTCGTTCAGGAAAGGAAAGGAAAGGTGGTCTTCTATCCCATGAAATGAAGCTTTTAAGCTAAACTGGGACAATCTCAAGTTGATAAGTTGGCTCGTGATTAAATTCACATGTCAAGATGGGCTCATGATTACGGGGAAGCCCAGCACAGCATAGACCTACTGGATTGAGCTTTGCATGCTGGACCTCAGCTAGACATGCTTATTGCTACATCTAAATTACTTGATTAAAGGACTACTTTTTCTGGATTATTTCAGGTTTTATTGAGGCCTAAAAGCCCCCCATAAGTTCCACAACCCGGGGCAAAACCATAAATTACAAAACAATCGTTCGTGATGCAAATGCACCTTATCCTAAGATTCAACAGTGAGGCATGTTCAGATACTGTGCGTGACCAAGAAGAGGGGTGCTTCGGTGGTCCCGAGTTTTAACGTGCTGTGGGTGGCCGGCCAAGAGAAAAGGGGCTTTCCATCGTTGGTGGACTGCAATGGCAGAAGGGGCATGGCGGAGCTCCACGGTGAGAGACGGAGACCAGAACTAATGGGCCGGTGGCATCCAACGAGGATGGCCAACGCACAGTTGGAGGAGCTTTTAGATTGGCTGTTGTTATTAGGGGGGTATTCAGATTTTTAAGAAATAATGCCCGACCCAAGCCGTACCGTCCTACCAAGTATCAAGTCAACTCAGATCAGACCCGACCCGACCAGTTGGCACCTCCCACGTATTTCCCTTTCATCTTCCATTCAATGGGGGTATGACTATTGGTTGTTTGCTTCTTTATCTCAACAATGAAGCTTTATCACCCCCACCCGTCGCGTGGTCCGCACTCAAATGGTAACCACGACGGTGAAACTAGATCGCTTTGCAAGAAAACAACATTTGGATCTCAATAAAAACCCTTTGAGAATTGGAGGTGAATAATAATATATATCAGCAGACAGGTAGCACCAGCGCAACACAAATCATAACGCTGGTGCTGTTTAACGCTGATTCAACCATTGTTTGATCTATGCTTCGGAAACTTGAATCATCCCTCATCTTTCATTACAGGGAGTTCACCATTAGGAAGCAACGCCTCAAAATCACAAGTTCATAGCACAACTGATGCATCAGAACTTGCAATTTGAAAAATGGCACAATCCACCCAAAGACATCTTGCGACCAAATCGAACTAACAAGTCGCAGGTCGCAAATCTTGGGAACGGTTATGAAATCTGCCATACGCTTTCGTTGACGCGTCTCTCAGCAAAACTGCGGGAGGCAACGCCTGTGAAAAGGCGACTCCGATTCATGCACATCTAAAGAACACAATCGAATGAGGGGAAGACTGGTGTTGGGAACGAAGATCTGCACTTCATTTCTTTGATTCATTTCCGAAACATCGATCAAAAAAGCAGAGAGAAAACCGAACACGAAGCAATAACATCACCGTGACCGTAAACCACGACACCGGACCCAGATAAGCCCTCACATCACAAACGCGAACTTAAACAACCAAAGCAAAGTAGCAACGACAAGCTCAGTTCCTCCAGTCACCTCCAGAGTCACCGCCGCCCCTGGAGTACCTGGCGCCGCCGCCACCGTATCCGCCATCGCCGTAGCCGCGGTCACGGCCCCCTCCGTAGCCGCCGCTGCGGTTGTAGCCTCCGCCTCCGTCACGGCGGCCACCTCCGTACCCGCCTCCACCGCCACCGCCGCGGCTGAAGCCGCCGCCGCCGCCGGAACGCGACTGGGCCTCGTTTACGGTGATGTTCCTCCCGTCGAGATTCTGGCCGTTCATGCCCTCGATCGCGTCCCTCATCGCCTTCTCGTTGCCGAAGGTGACGAACCCGAAGCCCCGGGACCTCCCGGTCTCGCGATCATTGATGATCTGAGAAAAGATTAACAACAGACAGATCAGATCTGGACAAAAATGCATCATAGACGACGGAAAATAGCTGTGTTATCGATCGATCTTCCGTCTCTGGTGAAAAGATGAAGATAGACGTACCGATTCGAGTCACAGTAACAAAAATTTTCAAGAGTAAGGCAGAGAACATAGTATCAAGTAACACAAACAGATCAGATCAGATCGGATCGGGATTCGATTCGGATCGCCGTCAGATCTGGATCTCCTGCTGCGACAAACGGACCTTCGAGTCAATGATTTCACCGAACTGGCTGAAGGCCCTCTCGAGGGACTGGTCGTCGGTGGCCCACGCGAGACCGCCGACGAAGCACCTATACTCAACCTCTGCGGAAGCCATCGAAACACGAAAACTAGAGAGAAAGAGAAAGAGAGAGCGGCGATATCTAGGTTTCACACGACTCCGCGTAAGATCAATGAAAAAACTTGAAGCTGGAGGCTGCCATTTATAGCGGGTAAGGCGGAGGGTGCGCACTGCGCATAGTGTGGTTTATATGCAAACCATGGTTAGTCTTATATGGTTGTTTGGATGCGGATGCGTGAATCGGGGATATGTTTCAGATTCGAAACCTATCCCGTCAAGGCTGATTCTCAATTTTTCAAAATGGAAACCGAGATATTCTCAATGATAGACGCCAATGACGTTCCAAAGTTAACATCGCCCAATTCTAGGCGATCTCAGAGATCTTTTTGGCCTTTTGAATGATAGAGACGATTTACTAATTATTGAAATACCCAAAATATTCTTTTAATGTATTATTTTTGGGGTCCAATGGAATTCATGGGTATAGGAAGAAGCCCGGTCAAATAGAGATTTTTTTCTTTCGAGTATATTTCGATTGTTGATATGATATGTAAGTACCGCTACTACAAATGATGCTACATCATTGATAATGAAATATCCATTACTTGCCGAATCCTGTGAAAGTAGGATACTCTAAATTCGAGGGTCTTACAGTTTTATAAAATGCTCTTGGTGGAAAAAAATGTGAATAAAAGATCTCACAGAATTAAATTGGGTCTACGAATCTAAAAAATAGCGAGATATTCTTGATCTCTCAATTCAAAAATTCAAGATTTGAATTGATGTCCTTTCATTGATTTTTCCTAAATTGCATTGATCACGTCGTGCAATTCATCTAGAGTCGATTCCTACTCGATTCGAGTCCATTCGATTTTACTAGGGCAATTCCCGAGCATAACTGGACTGGTTAGAGTCGGCTCCAAAAATTTGAAACTGAGAATCGGACTGATTCTCGTGATTCCCGAATTGACCCAGACGGAATGCTTATCCCCGACAAACATAGCCGCCATACGAAACATAGAAAGATCCAAAACGTG
Source organism: Psidium friedrichsthalianum (assembly GCA_019149425.1). Lineage (NCBI taxonomy): Eukaryota > Viridiplantae > Streptophyta > Magnoliopsida > Myrtales > Myrtaceae > Psidium > Psidium friedrichsthalianum. The sequence continues at coordinate 6,043 of JAGVVM010007258.1, forward strand.
TTAAAGTAATCTTGATCCATGAATAAAACAGCTCATTCTGCGTTAAATACCTACCAATTAGACAATTGATAGATGACAAAATATAGATGGTCTTATCTTTAATTCAGACAAAACATAATTGATTTAGTTTCTCCAAGAAATATATGGACGACACTTTGAAAACTAAATTCGTAAAATTCTTTAATGGATAAACTGAGTCGTTGACGGTAAAAAAAAAAAAATTACAAGGAAGTAAATGTGCTGGCTTGATAAAAGCAGAAAAAAATCTTAACGAGAAATTCACCAAGTTTAGGCCTATGGAATTAAAGGAAAGAAGTTAACACGGGGAAGAGATTTTCTAAATTTCGAAAAGCATGATTATAGGGAATTAGTTACGAAGGAATTAGAAACAATCCACTAATAAACAGATTTAGAGGGCAAATATATATGTTAAATCCGTTCCTTTAATATCTCGACACCTCATCGAATAATAACTCGGTGATGATTCGTCGTCGATCAATAAGTCGAGTCAACTGTCGAGGAATCTGAAGTTAATGGTGCACAATCTAGATTTTTCGTTATGTAAGATTAACACGAGCATAACAAGGGAGATAAAAAAAAAATTAGATGTCAGTGAACAACATATTATTAGAGGCTACTCTTTTGACAATTATCTCGACCGTTTAAATTATGGTACGGTATATCATTAGAGTTTATCACGACAATATCACCGGCATATAATATAACTTTTTCGACATTTGACATAGAATATTGCGTTGAATTTACTACAGCAACGACCTGCCTTCGCGTGTGTTTGTGCAGGGCGCAAGATTTTTGAATTAGTGTGAAGGGGAATATGCTCTCGCTATCGAACTTGAAAATTGATTTGATATATGATAAAGATAGAGAAATTCTTTTGGGAAAGCATATCCTTCTAAAATGCTAACACAAATCCACGTGGAATTCAACATTTTTCACATCGGAAGACATGTGGGAAATTGACCTGGGCACGGTGTGTCTAGTTTTTAGATGTTTCAACTAAAATTGCAAAATTTCGATGGTATTTCAAGAATAAATAATCTAATTAAGAAAAATATTCATTTTCCACTCGTTAAATGACCTTATTCACAAGTTAATAAACATGTAAGGACTTCAAAAGTGAATTCACATTCTTCCTATGACCTATGTATAGTCCCGGAATTAACTAATAATCTCCAAAAATGACCGGCATAGTTGAGTGTAATGCGCGTGATCCACAGCTTACATCTTTCCTCGATCGATGTCCGCAGTTAAAGGCGATCGACATGGTAGTTGAGAACTAGGGAAAATGTCCAACAGGTCATGAATCTATTGTACGGCGGCCAATATAGTTCTCGATTTTTTTAATTGTGTCGATTTAGTTGTAAATCTTTGAAGATTTTCCATTTTAGTCTTAAACATTTTAATTATACGAATTTAGTCCTAAAATTTTCGATAATTTATCGATTAGTTTTAAATCTTTTGACGACTTATCAATGTAGTCATTTCGGGCAATTAGCCAAATAATAAGTTTTATGAGTAAATTGGTAGGACTTTAAAAAGCTTAGAACTAAATGGACACGAGTGGAAGGTGTAGAATTAAATCGGCACAAGTGAAAAAATTTATAACTGAATTGACTGTCGTGTAATAATTTATATGTTTTTTTTTTTTGGACATCTGTCCCATTAAGAACTAGTCTCCATAGTCTCTTGTTTACAACCTAAATTGCTTGGTGTCTCCTCCATCAAATTGCTTTTTTTTTTTGGGACAAAAAAGCATATTACTTTCATTCGTACTCATAAGGATAACATTTGAGTCTCTACAATCCATATATCAGTGTCTCGAAGGCGTCTCGGAGGATCCTAGCAAGTACGGCCTCGGTCGATTTGGTGCACCGCGGTGCATCTGCACTCAATTTCAAACACCCTTGGCTCGGCAAGCACGAGCGAGCAGGTAAGGGATTCTTCTCTGTCGAGATGTTTTCTGCTCGGGTTCCATCTCTTATACAGCTTACAAGAGCTAATTGCTTCATCTACGATGATCCACGGCCGTGCTGTGGTTTCCGCTTTTGAAAGACCCGGCGTTGTGCGCTTATTGGATGGCCCATGGTATCTTCTTGGCTAGAATCGACAACGAGGGAGGGGCATCCAGAACCGGCCGAAGTCGTCCCGGGCGAGGCTTGGCTTGTCCCTAAGCCTGGATTAAGTAGAGACTAGAGAGTGCCAGTTGGGGAGACGCGGCGACTGAGTTGACCAGGCGTACCCTGCGGGGTGGTGGCCGAGCTAACCGTGGTTTAGAGAAAATTGCTCAGGTGGGGCCGGGGTCACGTGACGTGCAGTGTGTCGATGGACAGGCACAGTGGAGAGCCGAGATATTTTACTTCCGTCCCGGGAAAATATCTGGACGGCACAATTACGTATGTGCCCCCCTCAAGGTAGGTGCCTTCGTTGAAAAAGTGCGCCACGTGGTTCTACGAGGAGCTCTTTCCAAGGACGTTGCAGAACGGGCCTAAACCCTACCTCAACGGCCGGAACCTAAATAATAATAATAATAATAACAACAGCAATGTATAAGTACATTAAAAGTTCTTTAAGATTGTCATAAAATATAATTAAATCTTAAATATAATAAATTTTAAACTTGTTAGAAAATATATTGACTCCTAAAATTTTAAGATGTATAATCAAATTCTCAACCTGTCAATTGATGAAATTAAGTCCTTTTGTTAATTGTATTTTTTGAAAATTTTAATTTTCGTGATAATTTTTAGAATTTGATTGCACATTTTGAGAACTTTAAGAATTGATTACACTTTCATAAGGAGTTTTAGGACATGATTGTAATTTTTGAAAGTTTAGAACTGATTATATTTTTCATGACAAGTTTTAAGCTTTCCGGCACGCTTATCTCATAATAAATATGGTAAGATCTAAAGATTTAGTGGGTTACAAACTCTTTTTTTTTTTTTTGTTGAAATTACCAAGAAAGTCCTAAACCTATTCAATTTAGACCTAATTTTTTTTGTCGATTCCATCCTAAATCTTCTTCAATTATGTCAATTCAGTCTATTCGAAAAATTTTGACCGGTCGGTGATATAATATTTTTTTTTATTGTTTTATTCCCCTTATTTCCTTCAGCGAATCGCCGAGCAAAGGGCTTGAAGGGGAAGACCGGCGGAGGCCGAGTCTTGCCAACTCAAATTTGGTGAGGTCGAGCCTCATCTGGCTATAGCAAGCTAGGCCATCCCTTTGGCCAATTATCGAGGTTCGACGACCATTGGAGGAAGAAGAGGGAATGGGAAGAGAAAAAAAAGGAAAGCTAAAAAGGATAAAAATCAAGAATTCAAAATAATATTAGATATTACGTCGTCAGCTGGTCGACGTTCCACTTCAGTGCTGGCCGACTAAAATTTGATAGATGGACTGATTGGTAAAATTAAAAAATATTTAGACTAAATTGACTAAAAAAAATTAGGACTGAATTGACATAATTATAATAGGTTTATGATTTTTTTGTATATTTTTTTCTTCTTCTTTTTTCCTCAGTTAGGAGAAAAAGTAAGGAGTTACAATTTTTCACTACACGAGGATCCATAACTAGATGAATCATAGAAGAGATAATGACAAAAATGTTCTTGAATTTTAGCCATTATGCAATATAGTCTATGAACTTTTAATTCGTGCAAGCCATCTTGAATTTTACTCAATGTGCAATGTGGTCCCTAACTTTTTAATTATTCAATTTACTCTCTGAACTATATGAAATGCTTTAATGTGTTATTCCATTAATTCGAGTTCAGAGATGACATTGAAAAATTTCATACATAAAGTCTAAAGATCACAATGAATAAATTGAAAATTTAGGGATCACATTGGATAAATTATAATTCAAGGACTATATTGCATGTTAGGATAGAGTTTAGAAACCATTCATGTAATTTTCTCGTCGTACAACAGCCCTTCATGAGGATAATTGTTTTTCGCTGCATATCAAGAGCTCTTGATATGCGGGAAAATCATAAAAGAGGAAAATAAATGGTGGACTGGGGGCTCAAAAGGATTCCATCTTTTCCTTCCACTTCCTTTTTCTTTATTAGCCTGTTCAAATAAGGAAATCATAAAACGAGAAAAAGCAAAAAGCCAGCCCAGACAAAATCATTGCTCTTCACTAATCTCCAATTTAAAAGAAGATGAACTCAGATTAATGTTTGTTGCGATGATGGCTGAGAATAACTATTGGTGGCTGGTCGGTAATACTATTATGGGATTTGGTTTAAATTATTGGGAAAATCATTAATTCGTGCGGTTTCGTACTTGTATTGTCATAATAAAGGACATCCACATGCCATTGCTCTTTAAAATGTCAATTAGTTAATGATTATATATGATATATCATTGATTATGGTATCGTATAGCTCATGTAATCTATTGTTATGCAGTACTTATACCATTAAAACCGGAGTTGTGTAATACATATTAACGGGGGAAAAATCATATTACGCGTCGTCATAAATGGTTTTCTTTATTTGATTAACTCCTTTTTTTTTTATCTTATAACGAACTACTGTCATTATCAGTAAGTAATTTGATTTCATTAATTATATATGCAAAATTTATAATTGCATTACATTGTGCAGTGCAACCACCGACCAGTGAGAGGTGGAAGGGAGTGACATTTTGCGAGTTACAAAAGCCGGTTTTAGTATGACATGTTAGATTTTGTGAATTGGGCGAATTACTTCTTTTTTTTTTTTGTCGGAAGCAATATTTTCATTTTACTTGAAAAATGAGGTACATAGCTTCATATAATGATGAAAATCAAATAAAGCAAGCAAATCCAAAAGATAAATCAACTCGGTATAGTTTGCATGGACTTGCTCATTTCACCACAAAAAACGGTTTGTCATAGGATCAAAGCGCAATCGGCGGTTGATCATTTAATCTCGTATCAATGATGGGCACACGTCGTTATATCCTTCTCCATTTAAGGTATTGCCAAAGGGCGGTGCACGCTTAGGTTCGACGTCCTAGCACCATCATCGAAAAGATATAACAACAACATCAACACGTTGAAAGTATAGAAAATGTCTTATAATTTCATATCTATTTTTAAATCGAATAGAAGAGTACCCAATCTAAATCTAATTGTAGATCGAAGAGAAGACCTGTAAAAGAGATATCACTATCACTAAATTACTTTCAGATAGGGAGTTACCGCCGAATCATAAGAAAGTTTCGCGCTCCAACTATATGGGAGCAAGCATCGAGCTAAAACGAAGCGAGTAGATTCGGAAATAGTTCATTTTTTCGGAAACGCTCAAGTTTTCGAGCTTCCGAGCTCACCAAACAAGACTCTTCACGTGGAAGAGGGTCGACGGAATCGTCCACGAAATCAACGGAAAAGAAGAAGAAGGGGAAGAAGTTAAGGACAGAGCTAGAGAGACCCTCCCTCTATCTCTCGGGAAGTTACTGCAGGAGGCTTGGCGGCGGTTTTTGGAAGGGGAAAACCCAAGGGGATCGGCGGGTGAGTTGGGGTGAATACTCAATTAAAGAGAAAAGAGCGGGTACTTTTGATTTTCATATAAGGTATAAGAGTGCAAGTTTTGGAATTTTCGTAAAGCGAGACAAATGACGCTTTTGACTTTACAAATGCAAGTAATTGGTCCGTCACAACAATTACATAGGGAGGCACACGGTGAGAAGCATAATAGCTACCATTGTTTGACTCAATAAGCCCTAACATTGTAATTAAATGCCCATTACTGCGAACCAGCACTAAAAGATGTAATTTTGAGATGTTGATGCGGACTCGATGACTTTCTGAAGCGTATAAATATGCAAAAGCCCTAATGATGGGCTTGGGGACAGGAATTCATGATTTGGGTTGCTCGTCTAGCGCTTGATGTCCTGCCTAAATTTGTGGGAGTCCTTTTGGTTGTTTCGAGTCTCGTGCTCGCTTCATTCGCGAAAAAATAAATAATTTTAAAAGCATATTCAATTTAAAATAACTATTTATATCGCTTGAAAATAATTAGTCCATGGAGCATATTTTCGATACGAACCAATATTTTCACGGTCGAGAAAAACATTTTTATGTTCATGTCATTTTCTAAGAGATACAAGCTATCATTTACACATAATATATTTTTTTTAGCAACATACATTTATATATTCATTTAAATTATTTTTTTTTTTGAGCAACAAACACACCCTTAAATCGATGATTTTAATGATTCATATGAGTTTTATGTAGGCCACGAAATGTGCTGCTGAATTGCCATAACGAGATAAGAACACTAACATAGATAGGCGAGAGAATGGCAAAGGCACGTTGATTAGAATCCATTGAGACCTGATGCGGATGATGACAAACTTAAGCTTTTCTCCTCTATTCCTTTTCAAGCACCGTCCTAATGAGACAACTCTCAAGAAAAAAGAATTTTTGAATTTCTGCTTTAAAATAAAATGGCAGTTAGGGCTGACCTATTTGATAGAGTTTCTGGGTGCGAACCCTCTCATCATGTTGAGCCTACTCGACTCATACTAACAATATCATGTTAAACTGATTAGAATCCTTATATCTACCTTATTAGACAACTTCATTAATCGCAAATATCAATTTCAATTATATAAGCCTACAAAGAAAACGCTTCATTTTAGGCCCATTTTTTACCAACCGGGTGTTATGAATTTAGGCTTTTTTTTTCTTTGATAGTTTGTTTAAGTCGGTTTGAATTTGAATGCTAGTTTGGATTCCTCCATCTTCTTAGGGATAGCTCGAATATGTTAACCTTGCCTTACACATTTCACTCATTTCGGAAATTCTTTTAATGGACAAATGTTGGAGTGTGCCCGCACATGATCCAAACCTCCTTAGTTGTGCCCCGCTCATGGTTAAAACTTTCAGATAAGAGTGGAGGTCATTGAGAGATCCATTGAGAGAGCTTTTGTAATCCGGCGAGCTGGTTCTTAGCTTGTGCCGAAGCACAAGCTAGCTGCTGGAGGAGCAAGCTCTGACGACTCACTTCAAGCTCCGAATGTTACAATACAATCCTATAGGCCGAACTGAAGCTGCATAGAGTCTGCCATTCTCATCATCCACCCGTAATTGCCACCATGTTCTTTATCTTCTTGATGGCGTTAATATCCTCTAGTTGCTTTACATGTCCCGGACGAGACTTAAACAAATAGTTTTAAGGACTTACTTAGGTTCAATCTACATCTCCATAGTTGTGCTTGCCAGATGATTAAAAATTTCATACGAGAGTGGCGGTTGATTAGAGAACCAATGAGAGAGCTTCTTACAACCTGGTGATAGAGCTAAGAGATTGCTAGGAATGCTTTGTTGAGGGTCACACACATGAGTTTATCTAGATCATGGGACATTGACGTGATCTTGCATGGGTTTTGGCAACCCTTTCGGATTTGGTATGGGATTGTGCGACTCCAATGATGAACTTGCCTACGAGTTGTGTTGATGCTAGCGGCTTGCCTAGGGCGACGCGACCCTGAACGAGCAAGTCACTACCAACACCTACAAGCATATCTCAACTAGTAGTGTCCCTCACTATGATTTTAACAAGCAATCGAGCTAGATCTCACCTAAGCCGGTTGTCGTGGTCGTGCTAACCTATCATCCCCATTGCTTGGATCTTGTGAGTTAGGCCACAGACGACGGGGTGAGGGTCTCGAAGCTGATACAAGCTTGGTAAGACGGTATGCCTCATTTTTAATTTTAATTTTTTTTTTCTCATTTTAAGATTGTTGTGTGACTAGGGGTGTTAATGAGTTGGTTCGAGTCATGTCTCATATAGGCCCAACCTGCCTGAAAATCATTGTTCCCCTCTCTTTATAGCTCACATTAGGAAAATCCGGAACTAGGACTCCCTTTGACTAGTGCATTACAACAAGAACAACTACAAAGGAGCAAGGCAATCGTTGATATGCCACCATCATACTACCTACGAAAGCCAAGCCAATGAGGTCGTCTTTACTGAAGAAATGGCGGAGCCTCACTACCACGCTACTATATGCCACCCTTCCTCGAAAGCTTAGCAAGGATCGCCTATCACTAGTCTTCGATCAGAGGGTTTATTGCATCAAAAAACGCTTGGATGCAAGCTCCCGAAGAGGGAAGCCCAACGAATGTCAAATGAGAATGTAGTTGCTTCTAAAGAACAAGTATCATTTTTTTTTTTCATTCTCGAGAAAAATAAGCCCCGAATCTGCGCTAATGGTACTAGTTTTCAATGGGAGACTCCACCCAAGAATGTATGAGTCAATGACAATGGTAAAACATGAAGTTTCTTGAACGGTTCTTTTCCAAAGCAAGATGCAGAGGGGATGAACTCAGCACTCGGGCACAGATGGAGAAGATGGATCAAAGAATCGATAGCAATTGTAGTCATTTTAACTGTCGTGATCCGTGACCTACGCTCCTATCTTTAATCTTAATAAAGAGTGAAGTCAAGTATGAAGTGATAGCCGACTGATAGAGGGGCGGGGGGGGGGGAGAAAAACAGGGGGGGGGGGGGAGGGGGGGAGGGGGGGGGGGGGGGGGGGGGGGGGGGAGGGGGGGGGGGGGGGGGGGGGGGGGGGGGGGAGGAAAGCATACGGTGTACCTCCGAGTGGGCCTAAAAAAA
>JAGVVM010007259.1:0-19096 GCA_019149425.1 Psidium friedrichsthalianum
GGAAATCAGCTTGGAAAAATTCCAAAAAATTCTCAAAATTAGGAACTGGTCGTTTTAATCGACCATCCTATTGGACGGCGATTTTGCCCTTCCAATCTTCAAAAATGACGATTTTTCCCTTACGGACAATCACTCGGAAAAAATCCCAAAATTAAAACGGACCATTTCGACTACCAATCCTATTTTTTGAAATTCCACTTGCCGAGTCTTGAAAAATGACCATTTTTGCCTGATGGGTGTCGAATCCACCAAAATTAATTCCTACTCTTTATATTCAAATAATTGTACTTATGGTGAGTAGAGTCCGAATCCACAGATACTGACAATTGCTATCCTTTGAAACCAAGTAAACCATAATATGAATTAAAGGGGGAAGGTTTATGCCAATGTAAATAAAATATCAGCTCACAAAAAAATATATAAATCAATTATGCAACGTCTAGCAAAGGTAATCTCATTCAGTTCGAAAGTTGATCATCGAATTCAAAGGAATAATCTCACACTACATGACTGTGGTTACTGTTTTTGAAACGCTTCTAACAACCTAATCTTTTCTATATTAATTAACCCGAACACAGCGCTATGATTAATCTCTATTACCGAATAACCCCGACACGCACTAAGGATTCATTCCGCTAATATATGTAACAGAGAAAAACCCCAACCTAAGCCAATAAATCACAGAGAAACTCATAACTTATTCAAGCTAGACATATATTCTCTAATAAACCTGAAAATCTGGTTTTAAAATCAGTTATATTATCTGCCACTATTATTATACACCTAAATATTACTGTTTGATGTTTCAATTGGCAAATCATCCCTGTCCTTTGCACAACGAGCTCTTATTGTAACAATTTACTAAACAAAGCATAATAAACATAAAACAAAGAATACACAATACTGCAGAATTAGAAGAGAGTTAAAGTTTAGATCTCACAATTGAAGGAACTTGACCTTGATAAACCTTTGCTAGATTAAAGAGAAGTTAGCCACGCATGGCTTCAAAGTGCGCAAAAGAGAAAAAAATAATATGCTTCGCAATTTCTTGACGTAAGATCCGTCCTCTTTCTACGTTCAGCCCCTTAAACTATAAAGAAGAAGTCTAAAAAAAGAATTCTCTCCAACATGGAAAGAGAGAAAAAGACAATAAAAACGTCTCCGCAATATCCCTAAATAAGAGTTCTAATTAAGTACAAAGATCTTCCAAAATCAAATCTGAATGAATTGGAATTAGTGGCCAAATCATATCTCCAAAATTCGCACCAGCTTTGCATCCAAAATCTTCACGATTGCATCTTCACCATCACCTACTCACACTGCCATAAAATCAAATAAATTCACTATATTATTCAATATCTGCCCAAAAATATCAAATATAATCGAAATAATGTTTATACACACATCATCATTCCCTTCTGTTAGTTCGCTCGAATCTTTCCCATCATCCCAAATGAGTTTTCATGAAATAAAATGGTACCGGAAAAAGGCGTTAGAGTGATCTAGCGTTAACCAAGTCAAACCAAACCATAATCTCTGGTTCGCAGGAAATAATTTCTCCCGAACTTTATTTCGGTGTTTGATTAGCCTACCATAAAAATGATTAGTGGCGACTCCCAAATTCTAAAATCATTAGAACCAAATCAAACTTGCGATTCGTTAGGGCTTAAGGGTCCGCGTTAGGTTAGTCAATTACCCAATAATCCGTTCACACCGATCGAAAATGAAATTAAATATTCTTTAGGGCCACGACAGGGTACACTCCAACAAAAATCTATGGATTCATATCATAGGGGATAGCTCCTTGTCATCTGTAGCTTTGTAATGATAAAAATTTGTCACATGCCACGAGTTTGGCCAAGAACTAACGATAAGAACACGTTACGACCAAAGCAGATAGTCCTAAATTTGCCCATGCTTCCATGACAAGAATCTCACACCAGCCAAGTCTATCTCAGGACATTCTCTCTGGCAAAACGCAAATGGAAACAGATTCCATGTCTCGATGAATCCACCGCCCGAATTCGTCGTCAAGTCCAAGAAGTAAGGACTATAAATCTGAGACGCGAATCCAGGACTCTGTGTGCTCACAAACTTGTTTCGCTTGCCCTTCTTCTCCGTCTCTCACTCCTAACAGCCATGACGTCATTGAGAAACCGATGTTGCGTCCTAGTCACTTTGATCTTCCTCTTGGGAGCTTGGGCTTGCCCAAGCCGCGGTCGGACCCCCAGGGAGACGATCCCATGTACGAGATGCACGAGCAGTGGATGGCCCGTTACGGGCGTGTGTACAAGGACGTGGACGAGAGGCAAAGCCGTTTCGAGATATTCAGGGCAAACGTGCGACGGATCGAGTCGTTCAATTGGGGAAGCGGCAAGCCTTACAAGCTCGGCGTCAATCGGTTCGCCGACCTCACGAACGAGGAGTTCAAGGCGAGGAACCGTTCAAGTCGCACATGTGCTCCACCGAGGCCGCTTCATTCAAGTATGCAAACGTCACCGTGTGCCTTCCAGCATGGATTGGAGAAAGAAAGGAGCCGTGACGCCGATCAAGAACCAAGGCCAATGTGGTAAAGTGATGGAATTTACTTCATCAACGAACAAATTTCCTTACTTAATCTACTGCTTCTATTTGACAATTCTTTGAGCCAATATGTTGTTAAAACTCCTCATTGTTCTTACAGCAGCTCCGCCAATTTTTGTTCTAATTTGATTTTCCATCAAATGTAGGATGTTGTTGGGCCTTTTCAGCCGTGGCAGCAGTGGAAGGAATCAATGAATAACCACAGGTAAGTTGATTTCTCTCTCCGAGCAAGAGTTGGTCAACTGCGACCTGGCGCCAGGACCAAGGATGCGAAGGAGGTTGGATGGATAGCGCGTTTCCAATTCGTTGAGAAGCACGGCCTCGCTACGGAGACGAACTACCCCTACAAGGGCACGGACGGCAAATGCAGTGCCAAAGGTGAATCGAACCGCGCCGGTGATCATAAAGGGCTACGAGGACGTTCCTGCCAACAGCGAGGGGGCATTGCTGAAAGCAGTTGCCAATCAGCCTGTTTCCGTGGCCATCGACGCCGGAGGATTCCAGTTTTCTACTCCAGCGGAGTGTTCACCGGACCTTGCGGGACCGAATTGGACCACGGCGTTACCGCGGTCGGATATGGGCCAGCGAGGACGGGACCAAGTATTGGCTGGTGAAGAACTCGTGGGGAGAGGAGTGAGGAGAGAAGGATACATAAGGATGCAGAGGGATGTCAGTGCTAAGGAAGGCCTGTGCGGCATAGCCATGAAGGCCTCCTATCCTACGCATAAGTCTGAATCAGTATATTTGGAGATGAACTCAATGTGATGTAAAGACTCGAGACTTGCCACTTTCTACGTTTTATTGCGTGTGAACTTCTCCTGGATTTGTGATTATAAAGTGATACTATGAAATTTTCCTATTGAAAAATCTCTAATTGCTCAGTATTCATAAACATGTCGAAATATGCTTGTGTCTGCGCATAATTCTATTGTTTCCTCCCCAAAATACCAACTTTTTTCCGTGCTAGTTATTTATATCAATAAGTGTCGGTATTAGTAAAAGAATTGTCTGGTAAGAAAAGATGACAGGTAACATTTTTTCCCAAGTAGTTAGGTAACATATTAGTACTTTTACAACTTAACACAATTTTTAATAGTTTGTTAATTTTGTACTAATTTAACACCTTTTATGTGCATTCGAATAGTCTAACTCTTAAATGAATTCTTGACCTGAACTCTTTTGTCCCCTGCCTAAATATACTGATCTTTTCTCGTGCTAGTATATTCGTATGAGTGTTGGTAAGTATTAGAAGGTATTGGTAAGGAATAATCGCAGTTTTTTTCATATAACTTGTTGGTAAATTAATGACCATTTTATGGGAATTTAGGAAGTTTTACTTGCATAACCGACAAGCACATAGCAGCTGCCGACTTTCATATTGCCAAGGGCAAGCCAGATCCTAACCTGTCAACATATACAATTGGACCGTATTAACTCAAAACTTAAGTCAATAAGTTATCCACCAACTAGGATATATTAGGAAAAATTAACCAAAAAAAATGACCAAAACATATTACAATTGTGTCAATTCCAGTCCTAAACATCTATTTTTTGCCAATTAAGTCATAAATCTTTTGCATTTATTCCAATTCAATCCATCCAATCAGTTTTGGCCAAAAAATCGTTGAGGTGGTGTGATCGAGCATTGACAATTTTCAAGAATGTTTAACGTTATTTCGAATTTTTTATTTTATTTTTCTTTTTTTATTTTCTTTCTTTTTTTTTTTTTTTGGAGAGAGAGAGAGGAGGAGGAAAAGGAAAGGAAGAGAGAAAATTAAAATAAATAAATGAAAAAATGTTAAAATATTTTTAAAATTGTACCGATATATTAACTACTTTAGATCATACACCAATTCTCCGACGTGAGCCTTTCTAACATAGCTCAGGAGAATAGAGAGCCACATGTATAGGAAGAGCATATAAATTCCATTGTCAAGTAGGATATTTCAAAAATTTTCACCATCAACTAAAAAAAAAATTAACTCCTATGCATGTAATGCCAAGATTTGATCATGTACTTATCATAATACAAACATAACATAACTACAAAAATTGCTAGATCTCATAAAAGCATGGTCTCTTTTTTTCCCAACGGTAGAATAAAGAAAAGAATAATGGACATTTTAGTTCATTCGCATCGGACATTTTAGTGATGTATGTCTTACTAGACTCTTTCATACATATTTCATCATGATTAGGTTGTTCAATTTATTAATATACAAGCGCATCATACTCTTCGCAATTTTTCCTTGCAATTTGACCACAAAAAAAAAAAACAATCTGGGACATCAGAAGTGTCAAAGCTTGTATACGGCGCTCACATTGGTAGTAAAAATAAATTATCACTTAAGCGTCAATTTTTTGAAAAACGATTATATGAGTGCCAACTCCAGGTGAGCTTTGCAAAAATACTACATTGCATTTTTTTTAATAACATAATCCTACGTAACTTGCCAGAAGATCCCAATCGCAATAAAAAATTTAAAATAAAATTTAAAATTTAAAATAAAAGAAGGAAAAATAGCTACGCAGGATAACCGACCCTCGGCTAGACTTTGACCAGCCCCCACACATCGCTGGCCATGGTGGGGCAGCAGCACAAGCTCACCGCTATAACTCCCTTTTCTTTTTTCTTTTGGCTTATTTTTACATTTAATTGTCCACGTGGACTAATTTTTTAACAAAATTTGCCGCATGGACTATTTTTTATTTAAAAAATTGCCATGTCACTAAATATTTTAATTAAAAATGTCATGTAATCAATTTAATTGGAATTTCTGTCATTGGCACTTAAGTCATCACTTTTTTCTCCGATTTGATATTTAAGTGAGTCAGAAGCGGGATACAAACTTATGAGCACTATAAATTTGAAAGTCATCTTTAGTTTATACTGATCAAAACTAATCGCCCTTCTCAAAAGTCATCGTGTGCTTCGGTTGATAAGAGGAATTATTGTAGCGACTGAACATTGCACGAATGGCCAAAAGAGACCATGAAAACATGCTACAAAATCATGCACGTAGTCCAATTTATCCAGCCCTCGTAGTGAAACATGAATCTCACAAGCTAAGTCTATCTCAGAACATTCTCTCTGGCACGTTTGATGATAGATTACTTGCTTCTCTTAATTAAAGCGAATTCATCTGATTAATTTGATGTGCCCATCAGGACAGATTATCAGCAAGTTGGTGAATCCCCCTCCGAATTCATTGTACGATCCAAAAATTATGAGGACTGCAATTTGAGGTGCAATCTTAGGATTATTCTTGTGCTCACGAACTACTCCTCCACTTACCTCTCTCCTCAGTCCTAACATTGCTAGTAAAGTCATGGGATCGTTTAGGAACCAGATTCGCCAAATGTTTTTTTTTTTTTTTTGTATCGAAGGTGTCCGGGCCAGCGTCCGTACGGATCGCGCACCTCGACTATCCTCCGGGAGGACTAGCGCAGCATCCCACCGCCACGACCCTCCGCTTAAATCATCGGCACCCAGCGAGGTTCGAACCCAGGACCTCTCGTGAAAGGACCGAGAGCGCAAACCAGCTGGGCCACCGATGGGTGGGTCAGATTCGCCAAATGTTCTTATAGTTCTTCCCAAGAATGTTGTTGTTCTAATTGGATTGTCCTGGATACTTTGCAAAACTTTGGATGTTGTTGGGCTTTTTCAGCCGTGGCAGCTGTGGAAGAAATTATGGAATAACCATGGGCCAAGTTGATTTCTCTCTCCAAGCGAGAGTTGGTCAACGGGCGACGTTGGTGGCCAGGACCAGGATGCGAAGGAGGCTAGATGGATAGCGCATCCAATTCGTCGAGAAGCACGGCCTCACAACCCGAGACGAACTAATCCCTACAAGGGCACGGATGACAAATGCAACATCAAATCGGAATCAAACTGTGCTGTGATCATAAAGGGCTACGAGGACGTTCCTGCCAACACGAGGGCACGTTGCTAAAGGCAGTTGCTAATCAGCCAGTTTCCGAGGCTATCGATGCCGGAGGATTCCGGTTCCCAATTCCACCTAGCGGGGCGTGTCACGGGGCTTGTGGGACCCGAATTCGACCATGTGTTTTCTGCCGTCAGATATGGGACTAGCTAGCCATGACGGCACCAAATATTGGCTGGTGAAGAACTCGTGGGAAGGAATGGGAGAGGAAGGATACACAAGGATGCAGAGGGATGTCTGCTAAGGAAGGCCTCTGCGGCATCGCCATGAAGGCCTCCTATCCGACTGCATAGATTTGAACCATCCACCTACCTGCGCGTAACTGTAAAAAAATGGTGAAGGTTTTCTGTTCAAGCCTTTATTTATACCAATGTTTGACATGTTGCAGAAGGCATATGATATGTACTAGTCGTGTGTCTTCAAGAAGTAACTCGTCACTTAAGAAACTTAGGAAAAAAAATTGTTAGAAAAAATTCAACTGGGTTCGGCTTTCGTAGACGAAGCGAGAAGAATTTGCACGTTGCATCTATCCTGCTATACCATCGAGAACGATCTAAAGCTAACATGTGAAATAGCACCGAAACACAGTATGTGTGAATTCACGAAATCTCGTCCATAAAACAGACTCTTCCTCTAAAAGAAAAAGAGTGGGTCGTTTGTATACTGACCTTCTGTGTACTGACCTTGTGTCTTGAATAAACATGGAAGTTGCCGAAACTTCTGGCAACCATTCACTTAGGTTTGCTGAGATCACATCAATGTCAATACGCAGAGCACATAACCAGATATCGGTCGTCTTCTAGCTAGTAGAATTATGGCGATTGACATCCAAGAAAGTTTCACTGAACCAACACACGATCGAGTTATTACTAGAATTCGCTTAGCACAGAAATGGTTCATGATCTCTCTTAGCTCAACAGGCACAAACTTGCGGTAATTCGAACAGAGAAATACAATGCGATAAGTGACATAGCCTCTACTTAGATGCACCATAATACATTATCACATGCAAACATGCGCTTTAAGCTTTCATCCTCAAAGCTTCAATTGGCAGACTGTCGCAGCTCAGGTCGGACAAAGTCCGCATCTGCAGGCACAGAGATATCAACTGTAGGTCTCAACTGCGCGCAAACTTCAATTGCTCCATGCACCGGATCCGACAAGAAGTTGCTGATGAGGTCGCGGTTAATTGGGTACCATTGTCCACAGCAACTAAAGCTTGTTGAGTCAGGATGTAATCGAATCGGGGAGCCCACTTCCTTGACCCAAGACGAGCCGTGGTCGAACAATTGTCGACCATAAAAGATACTCCACGGGCATGCATGAAGGGGTTCAAAGAATCGACTGATTCTATAACACTCTCATTGATGATCTCAGAGTAGGAGTGTCCTTTCTTCCTCAAGATTTCAATCTGAACAAACATTACACCTCACAAGAGTAAGACACTATGATGAATAAAGGATCTCCCGTTTAATTACTATGCTTATGATTGTAAAAAAGTACTAATAAGGCACACAAAAGAATCTCGATAGCACACATTTCCATCCAGATAAGAAATAGAACACTTAAGATGCCTTCTATCCCACCAAAAAAATTCGATAAAGAGAAGCCTAGAAACCTCGGAAACTGAAGAAACTACATCAGAAGTATTCATCTTCCATGAGATTAAGATTACCAAGCCAACCAATTGAGGTCCAAGATATAGAAAGAGATCCTCACCTGGGCCATCATCAAAGCAACATAGACACCAGCTGTGAAAGGATATAATGGCCCAAGGTCACCAGCTGGTCTTGTTGCTCGGACACGCTCACCCACTTTCCACATCCGGGTCTGATCTATCTTGCCCATTGGGAAAGCAGGTAGACCATCCTTTTCCTGTAGAGGACAGATAAGAAAATCTTAGTCTGGAAAATGGATGAGCATCCACTTTATAATTTTGTTCTATCAAATCGGAAGTCGAAATTTTTGTGATAGTAAAACATACATAAAAGCGCCGTCCTGCAAGCACAACACTGCGAATCTCACTACCACTGGCGACATCTTCATAGCACTCATATAAAATGTCCATGCAAGGATAGTACGATGCACTGTATGCCGTCTCAAATGCATTTTTTCCTTCGTCAGACAGTGAATTGTAAACAGCCAACATGCCCTGTTGATAATTGACCAGAAAACGAAATTAAACACATTGACCAAGTAACTGGTCAATATACATCTCTCTAACAATGGTATCACTGGCATCCAAGAGTAAGTGAAAATAGAAAGGACCAGCTATCACTTTTATCACCAAAAAGTAACCTGTGTTGAAATGGTCCTCGATATGATGCCAGTTACGCACTCAACAGTATTTTTGTATGCCAGATCTTCGCTCATTCCATTTTCAGTGTACCTTCTGAATAGGGATTCCACAATTCCATGAACAGCACCAAGTAAAATGCCTAAGAGCAAGGCAAGCACAAATCAAGCATCATTTGCATACTTGCAACATAGAAATCCATAGAACTAACATCCGTAATTGTGTGATAGATATCTTATCGTCTTATTGAGGATTCAACCCCACTAAGTGAGAATGGAGCTGAACTCACCGCGCTCCCCAAAGATATCGCTTTTGTACTCCTGCTCCAAAGTTGTGGCAAATGTAAATGGAGAACCAAGTGCAACCGACCAACCAAGGGCAACGTCAGTGGCTCTTCCATCAACATCCTGTATTCAAGAGACATTCAGCACCTTTTAAAGAACTTAAGTCTCCCATTTTTGCTTAAGTTGGGGGAAGAGATGGGGCCATATTTTTTGCTTCAGCATGCTCACCTGGTGGACTGCGAAACTAGAATTGATTCCAGCACCATTTATCTCTTTGCCTTGGACATAGAGTCTCCTTACGGAGGGACCCATTCCCTTGGGGCATACAGCAATCACACTGATGTTCTTTGGGAAATCAAGCCCAATAGATTGCAAATGCCCCAAAAGGAACCCGTGGGACAGACCTAGGATGCTGTTTGGCTTCATGTGAGAAAACACTTTCTCATAGTTATCCGCCTGCGGAATTACACGGAATGGGAGATTCAAAAAACAGGGAAAGAACAGGGAAATAAAGTAGTCTAGGACTCTAGGTACAGTGGTGGAGGCAAAAGCAGAATTACAACTTCTTTGGCTAGTTCCAGCAGTGTTTTGAAATACACTTGTCCAGGTAAACAAACATTACAAACCTGTGCAGCATCGGAAATCAGTAGCAACACAAGATCACTTCCTGAAATAGTTTCCCATATATCACCCAGTGTCCCATTATCCTCAGAAAATCCCGCAGCACGAGCTTCAGCAAAAGATCTGGAACCTTTTCTGAGTCCAATCTGTAAAAATGATATGGTGAGGTGAACTATTGGCTTAAAATGAGAGACCAAACAAGCCCAATCACGATCAACAACCTTTTTAAGTTATTTACATAATCTAAAGAGAAATATTACCTTAACCACAATATCAGACTTCGCATCAGCCAGAGAATCTCTCAGATTTTGGGCTTGAGCAGGACCCTAGAAAAGTATCCTCATTAACAGATAGTAAAAGAAAAAAAAGTATAAAGAGAATGTGAAGATGTTATAACCAAACTCAACAAAAAGGTTGGAAGAGGAAAACCACATTGTACATGTTATTTACCATGCTTCCACTGGAAAGAGTGGATTTTACAACCTCCATAAAGACTAAAGACTCCTGAGATTACATAGTCCCTCAGTTGTGTCTCTCTTTTCCAGTTATGAAAATAACTCAACTTACCAACCACTTCACACTGATTATATTGTCAACGAGTATGTTGTAGCTCTTTCAAGATATAGCAGAACAGCCAATAGAAAAGCCACTATCCAAATTTCTGACGTACCATCATTCTCACGGTAAGCCGAGCCACCTTTTCAAGGTTATCTTTTCTAAGGAAGAAAATTCAGATACCAGATACCAAGGATCATAGAAGCCCCTCCCAGTCGATAGATCGGAGTATAAAACCAAGTTTCTCCTCCGTTACTATACGAAAACTCCACAGAAAAAAAGTGCAACTTCGAAGACCTCTAAAAGCTGAAGGCCACATAACATCCCAAGAGAAGTAGACAAGAGATATTGCCCAAATCATGAAAGATATCCAATGAAGCTGCTAAAATGAACCTAACAAAGTCATAAACGAAAGGAAAGAGCCGAGAGATGGTACCTGAGAACCCCAACCAATAACACCAATCTGCTTAATTCCCTTGAACGCATCCGACAGCAGCGGGAACAAGTCCCTTCCTCCTCTCACAATGTACTATAAACAGGTGAAGAATAGAACAATCAATCGATGTTTCGATTAAAGTAAGCAACTTTCATCATTTCCATCATTCGCCAGGAAAAAAAAAACAAACAAAACAAACAAAACTGGTTTCCTAGAAATGCAAATGGTGCAGACATAATGAGAGGATCAACTTCTAACGAGATAACCATACATAACCAGATATATTTAGAACAAGATCTAGGTCATCAAAAAAAAAAAATACATTTTCAATTGATCTTCCTCTTATTCCTCTGCTAGACACTGTCCATCTCCCCTAAAAACTTACACACAACACGCTCGAACTAGATGAAAGTCATATGAAGACCTCTTATCCACGTAAATACGTAACAATCAGAACGACAACAATACCTCGTCGTGACCGGCAAGCGTGACCTTCTCCTTCTTGAACACTGAGGTCTCGAAATCCAACGAGGTGAGGCGGCTTGATAGCCGGCATGGACACCATGCGCGCTCCCAGGGCCGAGCCGCCGACCCCATTTCCGGCGGCGCTAACCCTCAAAGCCTTGGACGACCTCGAGGACGAGGAGAGGAACCCCAGGCTGAAGCCAGCAGGGGACCTGGCGGAGGTCTTGACGGATTTCGAGGAGGCTGTAGCGGAGAGGGATGGTGTGAAGGAGGTCGCCGCCGCCATTGTTGGAATGGAGAGCAAGAAGAGCAGGCGCAGTGGGGTTTGCAGTAGTGGAGAGAGAAGACGAGCTGCGGATCATCCGGGGGTATTTAGTACTCGCGGTGAGCATGGGCCGGGTGGGTCGGGTCTAGACCTAGACCCTAAACCCGACCCTGTTATAACCGTTCTCAATTTTTGGAACCAACCCATACCCTACCCATTTTCTTGGAACCTGTTATGGAACTGACCTGTTTTTTCGGTCCGGTTCCAGGGTCTGCCCGGTTTTCCCTGTTTTTTATTCAACCTCAAAAAAAACAAAGCCAACGGTTCCAGGGTCTCGAGCCCGTTTCGCCTAGTCAGTCATCCTTCGAGTCAACGGTGCGGAAAATATATTCACTTCGCTTAAGCTGTGGTAAAAATTCGATGACCTCTAGAGGTGAGTGTACTGCGAGTGCGTGAGGTAAGACTATGGCGAAGTAGGTCCCCGACTTCCATAACAAACGACGAAAATTGTTTTTTTTTTTTAAGTAGCAACATCGGAAAATATTATTATTTTCTAAAAATGACTTCCTGAAAAATGATTTCCGAAAGTATCACATTTTCCGAAAACAATGGAAAGGCTCTAGATCCATTTGTAATTTGTGAGAGTTATGAGTCGAAAATGGTCCGGGTTGATAATGGGTTTCATGCGTGGCCCATTTTGACCCATAATTTCACTTCAACCTTTTGGACCCATTTTTAGTGAGTCATTTAAATGTTAATGACCCATATAAGACCTATTTTATACAAAATATGGGTCAAATATGGGTCTTTGACCATATTGGTGGACTACTGCGGGTATGGACCACATAAGTTTCGAGTAATAAATTGAGAAAATTAAAAAAAATTTCCTAGTAAGAAACAAAATCATTCCAAAAAACGACACTGTGAGAAGTCCTTTTTAAGGAAAAATTTCGATTAAGGGCATCAACTGCTCCTATTTTTTCAAAAAAGGGCCTTTAATAAACTTATTTCAGAAAAGGGCCTAAATTACCCAATTTTGTTTCAAAAAAGGGCCTCATTTTGCCGGCAGCCAACATGGACTATTTCCGAAAATTCAATAGGGGCATTTTTGTCAAAAGAAATTTGAATTAAAAAAGAAAGACAAAACTCTAAAATTAAAAAACAAAACTCTACATTATCACTTTTCTTTTTCTTCCCCTAACCCATCTACGTTCGTCAAGGAGAACGAGCTCCCTATGTGCGATCGACGACGTGTGATCCGATGATGGCGATGGGGCTCGCGACCAGGCGACGGCAGCGGTGGCGACTGGGGTGGCGATGGTGACCTTCAAAGATGAGGGATTTTGAATGAAATTGGAAGATCCCTCCTCCTAGGTTTTACGCAAAGCCCTCACCTCCAATTCAAGAATGGTTTCGATTGTGTCTTCCGTGTTACCTCCGTGATTCTGGAGAGGTCCATGGCGTTGGCAACGCGTGACTTGATGGCTGCTTTGCAATCGGGAAGAACATTTCGACCACCAAAGCAACCATGGTCGATTTGAAGGTGGAGACGCAACACGACTTGCAAAGCGTAGAGGGCAATGTGCTCCAACCCAACCTGGTTGGTACTCCATGTTTAATTTTTCTCATATTCATTCAGCTGATCTTTGGTAAATCCTCTGATCTTTAATTTCGTTTGTTTCCATGGAGACCAGTTTCATGAGTTGGTTTAACGGGTACTTCTTTCGTCGGAGACAAGGCGAGAATACAACATGGATGGCAGCAGCAATAGCAGTGAGTTTCACTTTCTAATACAAGTTACATTTTTATACATTTTCTGGTCCTTATTGTCATTCATCGTCCATGTTTGTCAATTATTTATTATTTTGTTGTTTGCGTATGTTTGTTTATTAACAAACAAAATACTTGTTTTGGACAACATTATGAGTGAATAATGAAATTCATTCTTTTCTCCTTGGTACAAGTCAACCCCAATGACATTTCAAGATCATTTTAGATGTTTCTTTGCTTTTATCATGAGGACAAAACATATAACAGATTTGTAAGGCAAGTCCAAGAGGAGCACCCTCCAACAAAAGCATTACATGTTTCATCCACAACTTGTAATCGGTATTCTTGAAAATTGACTTGTTGTTGCGACACCTTAACAGAGCAACTACTGATAAATTCAACACATTTCACAGAAAATTCAATTCCTTGATTCATCTGCTTGAATGTTTGGATGCTTGAATTTTGTCACATGAACTACAATAGATGAATCCCACTGATGGGGTTAACTTGCAGGACTACAAGACTCACACATGTGCTCTTGCTGTGTATACCTAGCGACACAACATTTAGAACCCCCTTCTGAACTCTTAGTCTCACCTTAACTATTTTGGAGTTACACAAAAAATCTAGCTGAACGAGTACAACCAAAATCCAACTGATCAATGGAGTAAAAGCCATTTTCGGACAAAGAAAAATGGAGTACAATCATTTACAAAGGCTTGAATTTTTGGTAAGAAGATGATATGAAGCTATGGATCTTCCAATGAGCAAGTCGCACAATGGCTCCACCTTCGAATTAGTCATGGTTGGATTGGTGGTCGGAGCTTTCTTCCGGGTCGCAAAGTTGCCGTCTAGTTGCACATCACCAGCGTTACCAGATCTCGGGAGAGAATCACAGAGGTAACATAGGAGGCCCAATCAAAACCATTCTTGAATTGGGGGCAAAGGCTTAGTGAGAACAAGAGGGATCTTTTAATTTCTTTCAAAATCCCTCACCTTCGAAGGTCGTTGTCGCCACCTTCGTCACCATTGCCACTGTAGCCTGTCCCATGCTCCCGTCACCATAGCCTCGAAACAAAGTCTTGTTGCCACTATAGCCCGGTCCCATGCTCCCGTCGCCACCACTGCTCGATTGCACATCATCGCTCAATCGCACACGACCAAGTCCTTCTCCTTTACAAATGAGGATTTGTGTGAATAGGTGGGATCTTCTAATTTCTTTCAAAATCTCTCATCTTTGAAGGTCGCTGTCACCACTCTAGTCGCCATCACTGCCGTAGCTTGGTCACAAGCACCCGTCGTCGTCGCCGGATCGCACGTCATCGGTTGCACACAAGGAGCTCCTTCTCCTTGATGAGCATAGATGGGTTAGAGGAAGAAAAAGAAAAGTGACAACTTAGGGTTTTGTTTTTTAATTTTAGAGTTTTGTCTTTCTTTTTTAATTCAAATTTCTTTTGACAAAAATACCCCTATTGAATCGCCGGAAAAAGTCCATGTTCGCTGGCCGGCAAACTGAGGCCCTTCTTTGAAACAAAATTGGGCACTTCATGCCCTTTTCTTAAATGAGCTTCACTATGGGCCCTTTTTTGAGAAAATAGGAGCAATTGAGGCCCTTAATCGAAATTTTCCTCCTTTTTCATGAGTATACTTCAATTAATATTTTAATTAAACTCTTTTGATAATTTCATATCGTAAGAAATTTTTGAATCATGAGACCAAACCCTGACTATCATAAATTAATTTTTTATTTTTGAAACAAGGTTTTATAATTCAAAAAAACTTTCTTAATTTTAAAAAAAAGCTCAGATCAAAACACGCGGCACCACCCCTGCTGATTGATCATGGATTTTGTTATTCTCAAAAACGGCCCTAACCGCCCAATGTTGTCGTGGTGTGCCATACCGGCACCGATCGTCTTCTCCGGTCAAAGTATTTAGATATATTTTGTTAAATATTTTTATTGATCAATTACTTCAAGCAATACAAGAAATTACTTTTTTAGGAAAATATTTTTCAAGTTCTTCATTTTTTGCGAAATAAATAGAGACTTCATTGGTCTTTCTCCTTTTAGAATCATTCTCGTGTTTTAGGCTTTAAATGTCAAGAATCAGACCATCGATCAAAATTGGATAAGCGAAAATTTTCCACAAAAGGCAATGTGATTCTACGATCGAGGGTGTCACATTTTCTATGGGTTTCACTATCGGATCAAAGAGATAAAAAATGTGCTCGTTTTAGTATCATAACTTTGTAATTGATCGCTTGAGCATTATGATTTCTTAATAAATTACTCTCTCTTTTTTTGGTCAATCTTGACACTTGGATGTCATAATTTTTTGAACAGAAAAAAAAAAAAGAGTTACCAGACAACTACCGTGAATTGTAATGTCA
Source organism: Psidium friedrichsthalianum (assembly GCA_019149425.1). Classification (NCBI taxonomy): domain Eukaryota; kingdom Viridiplantae; phylum Streptophyta; class Magnoliopsida; order Myrtales; family Myrtaceae; genus Psidium; species Psidium friedrichsthalianum. Next base: position 15,611 of record JAGVVM010007259.1, read on the forward strand.
CGTATGATTTCCTGATAATGGATGAGCGATGTCGGTCGAGTGAACACGGCACCGCATAAAAGTCGCTGCCCCCACGAGAATTAATTCGAGTATCGAATGTTCCTCCTAAGAGAAACCCTAGAGGCGTCCTCACTCTCATGGGTCGCCACTCGCAGCTCGCTAGAGTGCTAGGCTTTTATTATTCACGTGGGTGTAGATGTAAAATTGGCGCTAGGCCGCATCATTTTGTCCCGGTCTATACAGCACATGTGCATAATAAAATAAGCGAAATTTTCGAGCAGATCAAAGAATTATGTTGTGCGTACATTCACCCATCAACAACAATATAATTACCTAATTACTTTTTTAGGATATGCATGTATTTTTTTAGGATGGTTAATATGTTCTTCTGGCGACATGAAAGACGACACATCAGCTAGGTATGCGATGTATGGTTAGATTTCTAGTTGTCCGTGACAAGACATTGTTTCGTTGGATGCGTGCGGAGAAATTCTTTTTCCAAATTAGCACAAACCAATATTATTAGACAAATTAAGGAAATTTTAATTAACCAGCTGATTACATAGATATTACAAGGACTTTGATAGGATGATAGTTTTTTTTTTTTGTGTGATTGTGAGAATAACGGCATGTCGCAGAACATAAATTCTTGAAAAAGCGGACCTCACAAATTCTTTTAATTATCTGTTATCTATTTTTTGTGACACACAACATGCAATCAATCTCACGTGTATCAACGAACTATCATATAAGCACATCCCGTATTACAATTATACTTGTGAATTGTGTAATCGATATTTTGAAATTCGAAGCTATTTTTGTGAATAAATTTCTAAGGATATCTATTAGTAAAGAACCGACTCACAAAGTAAACGGAATAAATAAACAAGGGGAGAAAGGCTCAAAGAGCAAGAGGTCAACAAATGTGTAGAGAGGGGGGAGGCCTCTTATATTGTAATAGTGACCCCACTTAGAACGGGGGACCATGTCCATGCAAAAGAGTGGACACTACGACTACGTTTATTTTGAGAAAAAAATAAATAATTTAAATTTTTTAAAAAATAATCATCTATGTCGCTTAAAAAATTGACCGGTGAAAATATATTCATCACAGATATATTTTAGCTTATTAATTTTTTTAGAGTCATTCATTTTCGTAAATTAAACATTGAAGCTGAATTGGCTCTTGGGAAGATTTAAAATGGCAGCCGGTATACAGTTACGTCTAAGCTGTGTTTGAAGCTCACTTTGTCGCTAATGGCGGACTGATTTCATTAATGTCGATCTTGGTCCACGACCTAGCTGACACTTCTGCTTTCTCTCGATCACCGATGAGGACAAAATAAGCTTCAGAGAAAGCGGGCGCACAAGAGACGTGGGTGACTTGGGCGAGTAAAACACTCAATTTTCCTCTTTTTTTTTTTTTTTTGACAAGACAAAAACTAAAGATTATAGACCTTATTAATTCCTAATTACAGTTGTTAACTCGCGATAATTGTCGCGAATTTCATTGCTGAAACGACATCCGAACGAGTTTTTTCTTCTTCTTAATTTTATGCTTTGAAAACCACTTAATTAAGCAAGTATTCGTGTCGTATCGCACTAAATCTAATTTCCCCAAGCTTTTCTCGGTGTGCACGGTCGCTTTCGGTCCCGGAATTTCATACCTTTGCAGGAAATAAGGTACAAGGCTCGAATTGAGAACGGAGAAGAGACCGAAGAGGGATCGAATTTGTACTCTAAAGGCTACATTGTCAAAAGAGCCTGCGCCTCCCCATCATTGGTGGCGAGACGGTTGTATCCAAAGCCACTCTATGCCAAGCTGTCTATTTCCATGAGTCACTGCTCTCCTACCTTGTGATGTGGTGAAAACGAGGATGGGGCGAATTGCGATTTGCAACACGAGTAAAACTTGCGCGCACGCGCGGAGGCCCTACGCGCTAAAAAAGCGTACGGAAAACAACTCTCGGTATTATACTTCCAATGCAACGTCAAAATCTCGTCTTTATGATGCAAATAACGTCGAGGGACATGTAAAATTTTTAAATTCAAATACATTCTAAAGAAGTTGTGATCCAAATTGGTAAAACAAGAATAACGTGAAAAGGAAAACAGATTGCTCAAACAAATCACAACCTGAGTGAATCTCCGACCCGCATCAAAGCTTTCTATCCAAGAAATTCTGGAGCAACATGGTGGAATGTAAATGTCCCAATCCAAGAATATTGTCACGCAGGGGATAAAGGGGCGAAGATTACCGGGACAAAGTTCAAATGGGATGGCATGGAAAATGTCAAAAGAACATAGTAAGAAAAAGAACAAGGGGCCCTCCACTTGGGTTCTCTTGTCCAATCATCTCAACTTGCGTGTCTCTCTGTCTCTCCACATCCCATTTCGCCCGACATGTTTTGGTTTTCTAGGGCTTTGCTGAGAACGTGGGAGGAGGATTTGTGGGTTTTTGGGTTCCTGAATCGGAGTTGATTGTGCCGGTTCGAATCTGCGCCTGTGTGTGGGTGGGTTGGTGTTGGTTGTTGAGGTTTTTGAGGAGCGATAATGATGGATAACAACAACTGGAGGCCGACGCCGCCTGGTGGGGTGGGAGGCGGGGTCACTGAAGCTGCGCTTGACGGGGCGATTGGAGGGCTCAATTGCCGACCGAATCGCGGGAGAGGATCGTCAACAGGATGTGAGTGCCTCCTTCCTTCGCTTGGGTCTTTAATATATATATTTATCATTTCGCGTGGACAAGTGTGGAGCTTATGAGGGATCGTTGCTTAGGAGTGATTTCCAAGAGTTTAGTATGTTGGACGAAGTAATGGTTTTGCAAATATGGTCTGGTCATGTTATTTGGTCGAGGCGCAACATGAAAGAAGAGCTGAGGAATCTCAACTTCTTTCTTAAGTGTGGAGGTAAGGCCATGTGGCCTTTTGGCAGGAAATGAATTCCTGTTATGCTTGTAACAGAAATTTACGTAACCGGAATCTTATTGCTTGTGCGTGGTATTATTTTCGATTAATCTCAGACTTATCGGTCCGTATAAGCTGTTACTGGAAAGGTACCTGGCCAATCAGTTGCTAATGGGGGGGTTGGGGGTAAATTCTTCGGTTCTTGAATATAAAGCTTTGCTTGGAAAATGGTTGTGTTGATTTAATGGGGAGAAAACTAGCCCTGGAGGAGGGTACTTGGTTTTGAAGATACAGAGTGGATGACTAAATCTAGTTGAGGAGCACATGGACTCGGGCTTTGGAAGCACATTATGCAAGGATGGGATGCTTGTGGGGGAATGGTAGGAATACTATGTTGTGGGCAACATATGCCGTGGAGACACTGCTTTCAAACACTTATTTCTGGATGTGTATGCACTAGCATGAAGCAAGAGAGCTAGGGTGACTGATTGTTGGAAGACTAACAATGGAGAAATGATGTGGGAGATTGATATCTTACATAGTGCTCAAGATTAGGAGCATGAAGCTTTCTTGAATGTTT